>VCAZ01000502.1:0-20241 GCA_005784505.1 Bagarius yarrelli | reverse complement strand
ATTTGGGGGTTAAGGCCTTGCTAGGGGCCTGGAGATGGCATCAAACCACATTTCAGGTGTGACATCCTAACCACGAGCCACCACTTCCACATTATAAATGTAAGAACATCTACCAAATGCCTGAAATGTAAAAAAGCTCAAAAGCACAAAGATTAAGTTCATCAGGACTGTGACACTTCGTCCAGCCCCTCTCATGTGGGTGTCAACAAAAGAAGAAAGGACACAGCATGAGTCAGGAAGCACTGTATCTGTCCATCAGTAGGGAAAGGTTATTGGACCCACCTCTGAATAAATAACCCACATCAGTGAGACAGACTGTTTATAAAGGGACAGCCGTCAACAGCGTTCCCAGTTCTCCCAGTCGTGAGCGTCCCACTGAATTCAGTCCAAGGTCAGACGGTAGAAAGCCCAGAGTTATTAAAAACCCTGCTCTATATCATGTGACCTGCGGGTCTATGTAAGAACATTCCGTTTGATGAGGACAAGAGCCTTGACAGAGAGAGAGAGAGAGAGAGAGAGAGAGAGAGTTGGAATTTACGGCACTATGTTAATGGAAACCAAACTGGCCATATCACCACAAGCACCACACACCATCATCCTCCAACAATTTACACCACTATTGGGACCAAGATGGAGATGTTGGGTCAACATGCAGAGCACCATGATTGGTGGAAAGCAAACATTACCACAGTCACCTCATAGCAAACGGCAGATGAGGGCTGGAGATTTGGGTATTTTGTTTTGTTGCTGCTGGAACAGTGGAACACTAAATGGAGATCAGGTTGGTCTCAACGTCTTCAGCAGAATGGAGAGATGTGAGTCCTTCAGTCCAGCACGCTCGTTGTATAAAGAGATATGTCGCTCTGAATAAGGACGTCTGCCAAAGGGCCAGGATGTAATTGTTTCTTATTTAGAGAAAAAGACGAGTTGATGAAGTTGTTTTGTTTGTTGACTGAGTTGGAAGAGGTTGTGTTTTTCTCTCCAAGACCGTGTGTGTGTGTGTGTGTGTGTGTGTGTGTGAATTGTTGGTGATGTAATGTGATGTGGTTATGATGAATGAGTGAGTAAATGATAGAGATTTATGTTGATTTGTTAAACTACATCATTTGTTTCAAATTAAAATTTCAATTTGATAAAATAGGAAAAAAAATCACTTTACCCGAAACCCCACCATCCATCCATCACATCCAATTATCAATTTCCATCTATCCATCAATCTAAACTATCCATTCATCCATCATCACCCAGTCACCATTCATGCATCCAACCATTAATCACACCCCACCATTTATCCATCAATCTATCCAACCATTAATCACACCCCACTTTCTATCTATCCATCCTACCATCTATCCATCCATTCATCACACCCCACCATCTATCCAAACACCCACCCATTAACCAGGAATCCAACCATCACACCCCACCATCTATCCATCTATCTATCTATCTATCTATCCATCCATCACACCCCACTATCTATACATCTCACACCACCATCAATTATCCATCTATACATCCCACACCACTATCATCCATCCATCCATCCAACGTCTTACCATCCATTCTTTAAACCATCAATGTCTGACCACTCTACCATTTATTAAGCCCAACATCTATTCATCCATTCAACACACCTCACCATCCATCCATCCATCCATCCATCCATCCAGCATACTCCACCCACTATCCATCCATCAATCTATCCATCCAATACACCTCATGATCTATACATCTATCTATCCATCCACCCTACGCACCATCCACCCATCAATGTTCCACCTTCCAACTATTAAACCCAGCAACGTTATGCAAATCTGTTTTAATGTGAAAAACACACCCGATTAAATTCCACTACTGATCCAAAATTAATACCAAAAGACATCCCAAAGATCTGAAGACCTAAAAATCACCCAGGATTAAAAAAAGATGACGATGATGACAGTTGATATATTATGGGATGGAGTGCTCTGTGAGAAGTGATCTCTCCTGAGTGCTCAGCAGTGTGGACGTATATTGTGTGTTATTGTTGTTATATATGTATGTGTTATATAAACGTGAACTATTTTATACTAAAGTCAGTTCTCGTCAGTAAGTCACGTGTTTATATTTGATGAATTTGCCTCCGGGGGGCTGCTGCAGTACACCATGATGAGGTGTCTCCGTTATCCACTCTATATTTCCTCATGAGTGTGTGTGTTTAGTGTAGCTGCATCAGGAAAAATCACCCCGAGAGGTGTTCAGAAGCCGATCAGATACCTGAGGAAGTGCGATGAGTCTCATTTTGCTCTTTGTGTTGCTGCTTCGATTCTTAAAGGACAAACACACACAAACACACACGCCGACTGATCTTATCGACTGCTGAGGAGAGCGCAGTGTGATGGAGGCACAGCTACATCGCCAATAAACCTCTGTGACTCACACAACAAGCACCAGTAAAGAGAGAGAGAGAGAGAAGAGAGAGCGTTGAGAGAGAGAGTTTGTGTGTGTGTGTGGGAGAGAAAAAGAGAGAGAGTGTGTGTGTGTGAGCGTGAGAGAAAGAGGAGGAAAGAGTGTGTGTAAGAGAGAGAGAGAGTGTGTGTGTGTGAAAGGAGAGAAAAAGAGAGAGTGTGTGTGTGTGTGTGTGTGTGTGAGAGAGAGAGAGTGTGTGTGTGTGTGTGTGTGAGAGAGGAGAGTGTGTGTGTGTGAGATGAGGAGAGAAAGAGTGTGTTGTAAGAGAGAGAGAGAGATGTGTGTGTGTGTGTGTGTGTGAAAGGATGAGAAAAGAGAGAGAGTGTGTGTGTGTGTGTGTGTTGAAAAAGAGAGAGAGTGTGTGTGTGTGTGTGTGTGTGAGAGAGAGAGAGTGTGTGTGTGTGAAAGGAGAGGAAAAAGAGAGAGTGTGTGTGTGTGTGTGTGTGAGAGAGAGAGAGAGTGTGTGTGTGAAAGGAGAGAAAAAGGGAGAGAGAGAGTGTGTGTGTGTGTGTGAGAGAGAGGAGAGTGAGTGTGGGTGAGAGAGAGTGTGTGTGAGAGTGTGGGTGTGTGGAGAGTGTGTGAGAGGAGAGAAAGAGAGAGAGTGTGTGTGTGAGAGGAGAGAGAGAGTGTCTAAGAGAAAGAGAGAGTATGTGTGTGAAAGAAAGAGAGTGTGTGTGTGTGTGTGTGTGTGTGTGTGTGTGTGTGTGAGAGAGGGAGTGAGAGGAGTGTGTGTGTGTGTGTGTGTGTATGGTAACAACATTAATAGGCTAACAATTGTTCTCATATGTAAATGAGCTCACGCATTAGTTAGTTTGTGTGCAAACTCTGAATATTTTGTTGTGACATATAATCATCCTTATTAATATGCAAATGAGCAATCCAACCAATCAACTTCTCTGATCCAATATGCAAATTAGTGTGATAATATGCAAAAGAATTAATTAATTTTTTTAACTAATGAAAGTGTGTGTGTGTGTGTGATCTCCTTACCTTGGCCACCTCGCTGCTCTTCCTCTTGCGTGTGTTGTGTGTGTGTGAGACGTTGACGGTGATCTCTCCATGGTCTCCAGGGCGTTTCAGACGAAAGCGTTCGGGGTGCAGGGAGCTGAAGGAGATCTCCAGCTCGGGCCGTGGGAAGCGAGAGCACCGACCCGTTTCCGTAGAAATGACGGACGAGTCCAACACAGACGGGCCGCTGGCACAAGAACCCTGAGGAAGATCACCGTCATCATCATCATCATCATCATCACCCACCTGTATATGGTGTTTTATCTCCTAAAAGTAACTCATCATTAACCCCTCTTTCTCCAGCGTGTCTTTAAACCCACCATAAATATGCTAATTTATGCAAATCTGTAAAAGTTTTACCTGACTGGTGACGGACGCTCGAGTTCGACTTGTGTGTTTCAGAGCGGAGCTGTCCGCCATGTCCTCCACTGACACAGTCTAACACACACACACACACACACACACACACCAAGACCACAAATTATGTAATGCAACAATTAACTTAGAATTAGCAATAAAATCTGCAGATAATATCCACCGTGGTGTTGCCATGGTTACAGGACGTGTGTATGACACGTGAGTGTAGCACGTGATGTCAGAGAAGAGCGAGTGTTTTAATTCCTCATCCTGTGTGTCCATAACCTCTATACACACACACACACACACACTAAGTCTCTTTGATTGCATGTGTGTGTGAGATAATCTGTGTGTGTGTACTCTAGCATTAGACTTTTAGTTAGTGTGTAAAAACTTATTTATTCTTACATTAGAGTGTGTGTGTGTGTGTGTGTGTAAACACTTAATTATGTTTACACTGGCACCGATATCCAAAATGATCTGGTGATGTGTGTGTTCCGAGTAGATGACTGTGAAGTTGAGTGTGTGTGTAAGTGTGTGAGAGGTCTGAATAAATAGAATTGTACTGTGGTGTCTTTGTTTATTAGTGTGTGTGTGTGTATGTTGTGTACTCTGGTAATAGACTCTTGGATGATGTGTGTGTTCCGAGTAGATGACTGTGAAGTTGAGTGTGTGTGTAAGTGTGTGAGAGGTCTGAATAAATAGAATTGTACTGTGGTGTCTTTGTTTATTAGTGTGTGTGTGTGTGTGTGTGGTGTGTGTGTGTTGTGTACTCTGGTATTAGACTCCCGGATGGTGTGTGATTACTGCTAAGTAAAGATGTGTTTGCAGCAATTATAGTGTGTGAGTGTGCGTGTGTGCGCGCACAATTATGTTTGCACTGAAAAACTATGTATGTATGTTATATGTCTATTAGAATCTTGTAGATGTCAGTTGTGTAGGTGTGATGACTTGTAGATATGACCTGTTGTTGTAGAGATACTTTTGTGTGTTTAGTGTGTGAGACTTGTGAGTGTAGTGTGTGTGTTGAGTTCTGTGTTGTGTGTGTGTGTTAGAGACCTGTGTAGATGACTCTGTAGTTGTGTGTGTTAGTGTGTGTGTGTTAGAGACCCGTGTAGATGACTCTGTAGTTGTGTGTGTGTGTGTTAGTGTGTGTGTGTTAGAGACCTGTGTAGATGACTCTGTGGGTGTGTGTGTTAGTGTGTGTGTGTTAGAGACCTGTGTAGATGACTCTGTAGTTGTGTGTGTTTGTGTGTGTGTGTTAGAGACCTGTGTAGATGACTCCTGTGCAGTGTGTGTGTGTGTGTTATAGACCTGTGTAGATGACTCTGCAGTGTGTGTGTGTGTGTGTGTAGTGTTAGTGTGTGTGTGTGTTAGAGACCTGTGTAGATGACTCTGTAGTTGTGTGTGTGTGTGTTAGTGTGTGTGTGTGTAGAGACCTGTGTAGATGACTCTGTAGTGTGTGTGTGTGTGTAGTTGTGTGTGTGTTAGAGACCTGTGTAGATGACTCTGTAGTTGTGTGTGTGTGTTAGTGTGTGTGTGTTAGAGACCTGTGTAGATGACTCTGCAGTTGTGTGTTGTGTGTGTGTGTGTGTTAGAGACCTGTGTAGATGACTCATGAGTTGTGTGGTGTGTGTGTAGTGTGTGTGTGTGTTAGAGACCTGTGTAGATGACTCTGCAGTTGGGTGTGTGTGTTAGTTGTGTGTGTGTGTTAGTTGTGTGTGTGTGTGTGGTGTTAGAGACCTGTGTAGATGACTCTGTAGTTGTGTGTGTGTTAGTGTTGTGTGTGGTGTGTGTGTGTTAGAGACCTGTGTAGATGACTTAGTGTTGTGTGTTAAGACGCTGTGTAGATGACCTTGTAGTAGTGTGTGTGTGTGTGTGTGTGTGTGTTATGTGTGTGTGTGTGTGTGTGTTAGAGACCTGTGTAGATGACTCTGCAGTTGTGTGTGTGTTTAGTGTGTTTTTGGGTGTGTTAGAGACCTGTGTAGATGACTGCTGTGTGTGGTGAGTGTGTGTGTGTTACTTGTGTGTGTGTGTGTGTTACAGACCTGTGTAGATGAACTGCAGTGTGTTGTTGTGTGTTTAGACCTGTGTGTTAGTGTGTTGTTAGTGTGTGTGTGTGACCTGTGTAGATGACTCTGCAGTTGTGTGTGTGTGTTAGTGTGTGTGATGTTAGAGACCTGTGTAGATGACTCTGTAGTTGTGTGTGTGTGTAGATGACTCTTAGTGTGTGTGTGTTAGAGACCTGTGTGTAGATGACTCTGTGTGTTAGTGGACTGTTAGTGATGTGTGTGTTAGAGACTGTGGAGTTGTAGTGTGTTGTGTGTGTTATGTGTGTGTGTGTGTGTGTTAGAGACCTGTGTAGATGACTCTGCAGTTGTGTGTGTGTGTGTTAGTGTGTGTGTGTGTGTTAGAGACCTGTAGTGTGTGTGTGTGTTGTAGAGACTGTGTAAGACTTGCAGTTGTGTGTGTGTTAGACTCTGTAGTTGTGTGTCTGTTAGTGTGTGTGTGTTACAGACCTGTGTAGATGACTCTGTAGTTGTAGTGTTGTGTGTGTGTGTTAGAGACCTGTGTAGATGTGACTCTGCAGTTGTGTGTGTGTGTGTTAGTGTGTGTGTTAGAGACCTGTGTAGATGACTCTGTAGTTTGTGTGTGTGTGTGTGTTAGTTGTGTGTGTGTGTGTTAGAGACCTGTGTAGATGACTCTGTAGTGTGTGTGTGTTGTGTGTGTGTTAGAGACCTGTGTGTAGATGACTCTGCAGTGTGTGTGTGTTTTAGTGTGTGTGTGTTACCTGTGAGAGACCTGTGTAGATGACTCTGCAGTTGTGTGTGTGTTGTGTGTGTGTGTGTTAGAGACCTGTGTAGATGACTCTGCAGTTGTGGTGTGTGTGTTAGTGGACCGGTGTGTGTGACCTGTGTAGTGTGTGTAGTTAGTGTGGTGTGGTTAGAGACCTGTGTAGATGACTCTGCAGTGTGTGTGTGTTGTGTGTGTGTGTGTGTTAGAGACCTGTGTAGATGACTCTGCAGTTGTGTGTGTGTGTTTAGTGTGTGTGTGTTAGAGACCTGTGTAGATGACTCTGTAGTTGTGTGTGTGTGTGTGTGTGTGTTTTAGTGTGTGTGTGTTACAGACCTGTGTGTGAGATGACTCTGTGTGTGTGTACAGTGTTATGTAGTTGTGTGTGTGTGTTTAGTGTGTGTGTGTTATAGGAGACCTGTGTGTAGATGACCTCGGAAGATTGATGTGTAGTGTGTGGTGTGTGTGTGTTAGAGACCTGTGTTGTGTAGAGATGCTCAGTTGTGGGTGTGTTAGTGTTAGTAGTGTGTGTGTTAGAGACGTGTAGATGTAGTGTGTGTGTATGGTGTAGTGTGTGTGTTAGAGACCTGTGTAGATGACTCTGCAGTGTGTGTGTGTGTTGTAGTGTGTGTGTTACAGACCTGTTAGTGTGTGTGTGTAGATTAGAGACTCTGTAGTTGTGTGTGTGTGTGT
This sequence comes from Bagarius yarrelli, assembly GCA_005784505.1. NCBI lineage: Eukaryota > Metazoa > Chordata > Actinopteri > Siluriformes > Sisoridae > Bagarius > Bagarius yarrelli. Next base: position 12,939 of record VCAZ01000502.1, on the reverse strand, counting down.
TAGTGTGTGTGTGTTAGAGACCTGTGTAGATGACTCTGCAGTGTCTGTGTGTGTGTGTGTGTTACAGACCTGTGTAGATGACTCTGTGTGTGGGTGTTTGTGTTAGGACCTGTGTAGTGTAGTGTGTGTGTGTGTGTGTTAGTGTGTGTGTGTGTGTGTGTTAGAGACCTGTGTAGATGACTCTGCAGTTGTGTTACAGTGTGTGTGTGTGGTGTGTGTGTTACAGACCTGTGTAGATGACTCTGTAGTTTGTGTGTGTGGAACTGTGTGATTGTGTGTGTGTGTTAGAGACCTGTGTAGATGACTCTGAGTTGTGTGTGTAGTTGAGTGTGTGTGTGTGTGTGTGTGAAAGATGACAGAGTTGTGTGTGACTGTATCTGTAGTTGGGTGGTGTGTGTGTAGAGACCTGTGTAGATGACTCTGTAGTGTGGCAGTGTTGTTAGTGTGTGTGTGTTAGAGAGTTGGGTAGATGTTAGTTGTGTGTGTGTGTGTGTGTGTGTGTTAGACCTGTGGTAGATGACTCTGCAGTTGTGTGTGTGTGTGTAGTGTGTGTGTGTGTTAGAGAGACCTGTGTAGATGACTCTGCAGTTGTGTGTGTGTGTTATGTGTGTGTTGTTATAGACCTGTGTAGAGATGACTCTGCAGGTGTAGAGAGAGTGTGTGTGTGTGTTAGTGTGTGTGTGTTAGAGACCTGTGTAGATGACTCTGTAGTTGTGTGTGTTAGTGTGTGTGTGTGTGGTTAGAGACCTGTGTAGATGACTCTGCAGTGTGTGTGTTGTGTGTGTGTGTTGTGTGTAGTGTGTGTGTGTTAGAGACCTGTGTAGATGACTCTGTAGTTGTGTGTGTGTGTGGTTAGTGTGTGTGTTAGAGACCTGTGAAGATGACTCTGTAGTTGTTGTGTGTGTTAGTGTGTGTTAGAGACCGTGTAGATGACTCTGTCGTAGTGTGTGTGTGTTAGTGTGTGGTGTGTGTTAGAGACCTGTGTAGATGACTCTGTGCAGTTGTGTGTGTGTGTGTGTGTGTGTTAGTGTGTGTGTGTTAGAGACCTGTGTAGATGACTCTGTAGTTGTGTTTGTTGTCTCTTGTAGCTTCTCTCTCAATTGTTTAAGCTCCGCCTCTTTCTCTTTTAGCTGCTCCATCACTCTGTTGTCACATACCTAAAAACAACATAAATGTACAGTGAAGGGGGTGTGGCCTGTGAAAGAGTGGGTTGCGGTTCTGTGAAAGAGCGGTGGTGTGGGCCTGTGAAAGAGTGGGTGCGGTCTGTGAAAGAGGTCGGGTGTGGCTTGTGAAAGAGTGGTTGTGTGCCTTTGAAAGAGTGGGTGCAGTCTGTGAAAGAGCGGGTGTGGCCTGTGAAAGAGCGGGTGTGGCACGTGAAAGAGAGGGTGTGGCCTGTGAAAGAGCGGGTGTGGCCTTTGGAAAGGGGTGGCTTGAAAGAGTGGGTGGGGGTGGCTGATAAAAGAGTGGGTGTGGCCTGTGAAAGAGCGAGTGGCCCGTGAAAGAGTGGGGTGTGGCCATTAAAAGAGTGGGTGTGTGGCCAGTGAAAGAGCATGAGTGGCCAGTGAAAGAGCGGGTGTGGTCTGTGAAGAGTGGGGTGTGGCCAGTGTGAAAGAGCGTGAGTGACCGTGAGTGAAAGAGCGGGGTGTGGTCTGTGAAAGAGTGGGTGTGGCCAGTGAAAGAGCGTGTGAGTGACCAGTGTGAAAGAGCGGGTGTGGTCTGTGAAAGAGTGGGTGTGGCCAGTGAAAGAGCGTGAGTGACCAGTGAAAGAGCGGGTGTGGTCTGTGAAAGAGTGGGTGTGGCCAGTGAAAGAGCGTGAGTGACCAGTGAAAGAGCGGGTGTGGTCTGTGAAAGAGTGGGTGTGGCCTGTGTGGAAGGGACACATGAAGGACAAACGAAAGAGACACTGCTGTATTAGAAAGCGGGGTTACTATGTTAAACTGTGCTGTAGTGACCTCTGGTGGCTGCAGGGTGTCGGTGCGCTTCAGATCACAGATCTGCTGGTCTTTCTCTGCCATGGTGGAGACAAGTTTCTTCAGCTGAACCTCCAGAGCAGAAACGAGTGTGTCTCTCTCCTTCCTCCACTCGTTCATCTCCTGCTCACGCTCATCCAGACGGGTTTTCAGCAACTCCTGACCAAAAACACACACACACACACACACACACACACAGACAGGCGCATTGTAGTTTTTTTTTTAAAAAAATTAACAAACACACACTTAAGAAAAGGAAGTGTGAGTGTGTACCAGCTCAGTATGTTGGCGGGCGTGTCTCTCTCTGTCCTCAGCGTATCGTCTCATGTCCTGGTTCCTCCTCTCCTCTGCGTCCTTTGCCTGAGCGATCAGGACCAGCTTCTCTTCTGTCCACTTTCTGCGCTCAGCCTGATGTTTCTCACTGACCATCTACACACACACACACACACACACACACACACACACACACACACACACACACAGAGGGGGTTAATGAATCAGTGTTTATGTACACTATAGTAACAAATTTGAGACGTTTATTATTCATTTTACTAAAATGAAAACTAAAATTTAGTAACTAATTAAGTTCATCAGGTCTGTAAGATGATTAGCTAATAAAGGGTTAGAGTCTCTCAGGAGTAAAGAGGGACAGAGTCTCTCAGGAGTAAAGACGGACAGAGTCTCTCAGGAGTAAAGAGGGACAGAGTCTCTCAGGAGTAAAGAGGGACAGAGTCTCTCAGGAGTAAAAAGACGGACAGAGACTCTCAGGAGTAAAGACGGACGACAGGAGAGTCTCTCAGGAGTAAAGATGGACAGAGTCTCTCAGGAGTAAAGACGGACAGAGTCTCTCAGGAGACAGATAAAGATGGGGCAGAGTCTCTCAGGAGTAAAAGACGGACAGAGTCTCTCAGGAGTAAAGATGGACAGAGTCTCTCAGGAGTAAAGACGGACAGAGTTTTTTTAGAAATAAAGATGGAGAAGTGCTGTCGTGTCCTGTGGACTTAATTTAAAAACTCATTTAAAATGGACTGATTCACAGTGGAAAAGTGTTCTATGGTCAGATTAGTCCAAATGTGACATTCTTGTGGACATCATGGGAAGTGTTCTCAGTGTTTAGTCCTAAAGCCAGCGTCTCTGACAGTATGATGGTCTATAAGTGCAGACGGTTTGGACAGACTGGATGTTTGGGAAGACACGATGAATGCTGAGAGGTCTCTAAAGGGATCTGCTGCCCTCCAGATCACGTCTATTTCAGTGAAGACCTAATGTATTTCAGCAGGACAAAACCAGATCCTGCAGCTATTCCATCAGCATGACTTGGAATTCAGGTTGTAAATCTGATGTGTGTGATTTGGGACACGCCTCTATAATCTACAGCACAGGATCTCAAACACTTTCACACACCTTCAGGTTTTCCTGAGCCTGCAGCACTTCCTCTTTGGCCTGTGTGATGTCATCACTGTGCGGCGGTTCGCGGTGATGTAACTGGTTACTGTTTCTCTGTTTCAGGAGAAGCTCTTTCAGGTTCTCCAGCTCTAAATACACAAACAAACACTATGTTCAAACAGGAGCATGTGTGTGTGTGTGTGTGTGGCCTGATACAAGTGGTTAGGTGTGTATGGTGTGTGTTTTACCCTCAGTAAGCTGATGGACCCGAGTTTCTCTGTTCTCCAGCTCCAGGTCCATCTGAGTCTGAGTCTCTTCCTGTTCACTGAGAACCAGACGCATCTCCTCTACCACGCTCTGACTCTCCTGCAGATCTACACACACACACACACACACACACACACACACACACACACACACACACACACTTTTTATCTCCTGAAGACACAGAAGGTTTTAGAGTGTGATTTCCTCTCAGGGAGGTCATGATGTCGTGTACACCTTCTCCAATACCTTTAAGAGCTTTTTCATAGAGATGTTTGTGATCCTCAGTTTTAGAATCAGATGAACGGGACTGGAAATAAATCAATCAATCAATCAGGTGTGTAAAGTTTCCTGATCAGACCCATGACATTAATATTCTAATAGGCGTAAAGTATTGATCAGACTGGGATCAGTGCTTACACTCTTCAGCTGCTGGATGGTGCGATCTCGAGTCGAGAGTTCACTCTGTAGCTGTGACTTCATCTTCTCCATATCACACAGCTTCTGCTTCAGACATTTCTCAACATCACGCATGGAGCAGATCTACACACACACACACACACACACACACACAATCTAACAATGTTTTTTGATAAATAGTTCCTGAAGCAACTCTGCAGACGTCTCACCTCCTTCTGCACCTGTTGAATCTGTTTCTTGGAGTCGGCGAGTTTCTCCCTCAGGTCAGACACCTCATCCTCTCTCCTCTGTGCGTCTATAGAGAGACTGGACAACTGTCCACTACTGCACTTTATCTCCTCTTTCAGCCTTAAAACACAAAGTGCAATTTATGAGGATTATCAGAACCTCTAACACACATCTCAAAATATGGAACATTTCTCTAATAATCCACTAATAATCTTACCCTCAGGTATGACCTGTCCCAAACAATCTTACCCTCAGGTATGACCTGTCCCAAACAATCGTACCCTCAGGTATGACCTGTCCCAAACAATCGTACCCTCAGGTATGACCTGTCCCAATCCCAATTAATCTTACCCTCAGGTATGACCTGTCCCAAATAATCTTACCCTCAGGTATGACCGTCCCAAATAATCTTTACCCTCAGGTATGACTGTCCAAAATAATCTTACCCTAAGGTATGACCTGTCCCAAATAATCTCCCCTCAGGTAGACCGTCCCAATTAATCTACCCTCAGGTATGACCTGTCCCAAACAATCTTACCCTCAGGTATGACCTGTCCCAAACAATCTTACCCTCAGGTATGACCTGTCCCAAACAATCTTACCCTCAGGTATGACCTGTCCCAAACAATCGTACCCTCAGGTATGACCTGTCCCAAACAATCGTACCCTCAGGTAGGTCAATATGACCTGTCCCAAACAATCGCACCCTCAGGTATGACCTGTCCCAAACATCTACCCTAGTACGTCCCCAAAACAACCTCAATTGACCTGTCCCAAACAATCGTACCCTCAGGTATGACCTGTCCCAAAACAACGTAGCCTCAAGGTATGTCCCAAACAATAGTAGCCTCAGGTATGACCTGTCCCAAACAATCGTACCCCTCAGGTATGACCTGTCCCAAACAATCGTACCCTCAGGTAGGACTGTCCCAAACATTGTACCTCAGGTATGACCTGTCCAAACAATTGTACCCTCAGGTATGACCTGTCCCAAACAAATCGTACCCTCATGGTATGACCTGTCCCAAACAATCTTACCCCTCAGGTATGACCTGTCCCCCAAACAATCGTACCCTCAGGTATGGACCTGTCCCAAACAATTGTACCCTCAGGTATGAGACCCTCCAAAGAAACCGGTACCTAGACCTGTCCCAAAACAATCGTACCCTCAGGTAACCTCAGTAGGACCTGTCCCAAACAATCTTACCCTCAGGTATGACCTGTCCCAAACAATCGTACCCTCAGGTATGACCTGTCCCAAACAATTGTACCCTCAGGTATGACCTGTCCCAAATAATCTTATACCCTCGGGGATGACCTGTCCAAAAATAATCTTACCTCGGGGGATACCGTCCAAAATATTTACCTCAGGATGACCTGTCCAAAAAATCTTACCCTCAGGTATACCTGTATTGACCCTCAGGTATGAACTGTCCCAAATATAATCTTACCTTTTCAGGTATGAACCGTGCCCAACAATTGTACCCTCAGGTTAGTGACATGTCCCAAACAATTTTACCCTCAGTTATGACCTGTCCTAAATAATTTAGTCACCCCGGGTATGACCAGGCCCAAACAATCGTACCCTCAGGTATGACCTGTCCCAAACAATCGTACCCTCAGGTATGACCTGTCCCAAACAATCGTACCCTCAGGTATGACCTGTCCCAAACAATCGTACCCTCAGGTATGACCTGTCCCAAACAATCGTACCCTCAGGTATGACCTGTCCCAAACAATCTTACCCTCAGGTATGACCTGTCCCAAACAATCTTACCCTCAGGTATGACCTGTCCCAAACAATCGTACCCTCAGGTATGACATGTCCCAAACAATTTTACCCTCAGGTATAACCTGTCCCAAATAATGTTACCCTCATGTGTGGACTTTCCCAGGTGTGAGGCTGTGGAATACTGCAATACCTTTGCACTACCCTGTCGGGTAGAACTCTGCTCAGGTAAGACTCACCTGCTGATCTCCGCTTCTCGTTTTTGAAGTTCTGCATCTTTCTGAGCGATGGCCTCCTCAGCTACAGCCAGCAGCTCCCTCCTCCTCTCTACCTCCCTCTTTCGGGCCTCCTGTGCGTCCTGTTGGAAAGCAGAAAGCTCCGCCTCCTTTGTAGCGAGCAGGGCCTCCTTATCAGACAGCACATTGTCTGTCCTCTCCCTTTGTTTCTGCGCGCTCTCCTTCACCAAAAGTGCTGCCCTCTCCTCCATTTCCTTTAAGACACCTTTCAGGTTGGTGACTTCAGCCTGGAGGTCAAAGTTCATTCTCTGTAGGTTGTCCTGGATAGTTTTGCTTTCTAGCAGCTGTTGTTCCAGGATTTTTACTCTCTCGCCCTCCGGCTCATTCTCCGTCTGTAACCTGGAGACGTCCTTACATCTGGCTGTCCCCTGGCTGGTGGTTTCCACCTCCTGTTGTAGATCGTTCAGGGCTGTGTTTTTGTGCTGGACCTCGTGTTTCTGCTGCTTGGACCAAGATCTTCTTAAGACGGCGCAGGTTTTCTGAGCGGTGGTGAGTTTCTCCTCCATCCCATTCAATCTGGTGATGATGGAGTGAAACGTTTGCTCCTGCTCCTCCACCATCTTCTTCTCCGTCTTACACAGAATTTCAGCACAGGCTCGCTTCTCTTCCTCCAGCTCTGATTTCAGGTCTTGGATGCAGCGCTCCAGAGTCTGACGTTCCCGTTCCAGACCCGCGATCCGCTCGTCCTTCTGACACAATTCTTTCTGAAGCTGATTGACTTGACCTTTGACCTCATTCATACATAAGTCACTATGGCAGACGGTCTGATTGTCTAAAGATCAGAAAAAAAGACTTGACACATTAGTTCAATTTGAACATTAATACTATAAAAAAAAAAAAGCCCTGACACATATTGTGTACTCAAGCTGACCTTTGACCTCAGCCACAGGTGGATCATCAGCTCCATCTTCTGAGATCGCTGTGTCCTTAGACGACCCTGGAGTAAAACGTGCGCCAAATCAGTCACACTGGAATGTTAAGATATTTAATGATACATGCGGAACACCTGATTGGCATGACCTTTGACCTTATTAGTTTATTCTGCTACACTTATGCTAGTTTTATAGCTAGTTATAATGTTACTGATGAAGCGTCAGTGTTTTTATATGTTGGAGAAAATGTATTAATGAAACACTTGTATAAGATCTTCCCTAATTAAGAGGAAGCTCATTTAGAGGCCAAAAAAATAATAATATCAGAGAACACAAGGTTTTTTAGATATATTTAAAATCTATATACAAAACGTTTATATTCTTATTTAAAAATCACGCCCCATAAATAATTTAATTCAAACCTTAGAGAAAAACAACAGCAGCAGTAATAATATAAGCCGAAGGCTACAGTATGACGTCATGGGTTGCCATGCTCATATTATCCCCAAATACAACTTTAACATTTATAAAGGAATAATTATTATAATTTGTAATAATGTTTGTGAAATATTTCCCCGTGTCACACATATGAATTTCTTTATTTACATTCACACACAGACATGTTTTATAAATAGGAAAACTGAATAAAAATGTAAAAACGTGATGTAAGGAAGATGTGGGCGGGGCGACGTGGCGTGAAGCTACTTCTTTACAGATGAAAGTCGTTTTTTGCCTTGCAGGAAGCGGCGACCTTTCACCCGATTTCCCACCCATCTGGTTGAGACAGAGGGCGGGAGGCTGGTTTCAGGAGCGGAGGCGGAGTTAATACCTTTCTTTGAAGGGGGCTGTTCGTGGAAATCGTCTGGTCCCGCCCCTTCCTGTCTGCGCTTCCGGGTTTCGGGGCGTGACTGTCGCTCGGAGCATGTGCACTTTTGTTTGTGCTGAAGGAGGTCTTTAATTAGAGTGTTCTGAAAAAAACAAACAAACAAACAAACAAAGATTAAACAATATCAACCAATCAACACCCAGTGATTACTGTTTCAGCAGCACTTCCATACATCCTAAAATACGTCCTTACGATCATGAAAACCCTGAAAATTTCTATTTCTAAAATTCCAAGAAACACCGAGCTGTCACCGCTGGGGCCCCTGAGCAGGGCCCTTAACCTTCACTACACAGCTGTAGAAATGAGATGCAAGTCGCTGTGTATCAGGTCGTCTGCTAAACGTGAATATTTTCACTGATTTGTGGAGCGAGTAGAACGCTGGAGAGAAACACTGTTGTATGGGCGTAAACATGGAACAACCTTAATATTTTAAAAGGTTGGATAGTTTCTATAAAATAAATGAGTAGTGAAGCATCTCCATGAAGAGAAGTGCAAAAATAATAATGATAAAAATAATCACACTGACGTTCTTGGTGCTGTTCTCCTCGGCTCGGTGGAGCTCCTCCTGAACTTTAGTGATCTGATGGTCTTTTTCCACACACTGCACCATCAGATCATTCAGTCTCTCCTCACGACTCTGTAATTTCTACAAACACACACAGACAGACAGGTAATTAAATGGGCAAGTGGTAGATCAGTGGTGGATGGTGTTGAACTCATGACCCTCTGATTAACAGTCCTCAGGATCACCAGATTGCCACCGCCGTTGCACTGGATCGAGACCCTTAACCCTAAACTGCTTAGTTGTATAAATGGGATTAATCCAATAGGGACGGTGTCGGGCTGGTGCTGAAGTTAGAGCTGGTGCTCGGTTGGCGCTTGCGTAGGGATCAGTACCCGATACATCAACCAATCTGTGAGCGGAATCTCTCACCCCCCCCCCCCCCCCTTTAAATTTAAATATCTGTATTAACATTTTCAACCTGTTGACTGGTGAAGCTGTTACATTCTGTGGTTGCCATTTCCACACCACCCGACTCCAATTTGGAGGGTTGTTGCCCTGATGGTGAGGAGAGCGTTTGTCTCTTCTGTCCATCACTAATGAACTGAATGATTTAATCCCCTGTGGTGGAAGCTCTGCCACTGTGTGTGGTGTGTGTGTGTGTGTGTGTGTTTCGGAGACAGGATCTGGGCACCGGAACAGGAGCTTTTTCAGGGGACCAGAACCGGTCACTCTGGATGAAGGCATCTGCCAAAATGGCAGTAAATAAATAAAATGACTCCTGGTACATAACAGGTTTAATTCCAGAACATCTCATCGGCTGATCCACAATTGCTTCTGTACATTTAGACAAAAAAGTTTTACAGATTCCAACCTGCAGAACGTTGACCGTTTATGATTAAATAATTATTGACGATGATGCTTTACCTTCCTCATGTCCTCCAGCTCCTCACTAGAGAGCGCGCTGTGCATCCAACTCTAAAAAAAAAATGGCAGAAAATAAATAACGTAGATTTATATATAAAAGTTAAAACACTTAATGATCATTGTGCTGAAACAAACACCACCAAAAAAACAAGATATTTTTAACACACAGGTTCATGAATTAAGTGATGCACAATAAATAAAATCTATTCTTAAAATGTTTCATTATATTATAAAAATAGCTACTTGATGGCCTGTGTTTATACGGGTTGGTAACGATTGCTAGTGGGCGTGGTTCGTCTATCTTTTTCAATATACGTGGAACTTGGTGGTCGTGACTAAGAAATTAAATTCCTTTGATCTTTAGTATGAAGCGACGTGTGCTATAAAACATTCTGTAATTTCAGAGCTCTAAAACTGTTTAAATTAAAGGCAGGTTTGAAATTCTACTGATGAGCAAATAGTGTGGTAAACTCCGCCCCCAGCAAACAGGACATTGCTTGTTTTTTAGCACCGCCCACCTTGCTCATGCACAATAACAGATAAATGAAGAGTCCATGAGAACTCGGCACAGGTCCAAATGGTGAAACACACACAGTCTTTGCGTGATCCGACTGTCGAATCCCAACATTAGGAAACAGTGGATTAGTGTTTTTAAACACTCCTGCATTCGATTCGATTCCTTTTGAAACACGCCACAATTCGACACTGGATTCGTCTGACTACAGAGTCGGACTTACAGTCGGATCCGAATCTAGCATGTCGCACCACACAAGCTCCAGTGTTTATTACTGTTGTTATGTCCTATGCTTTGTGTGCAATAGCCAATCGTAGCAGTGGGCATTTACTTCAAAGACAATATTTTTAGATTGATGAATTGTTCGCAAAAAAAAAACATATAAAAATTTAGGCCAAGGTCATTCATACACAAGTTTTCACGTACATTATATAGGAACTCGTCCCGGATGTGGTGCACCAACCCTGAGTTCTGCTCTCCAGTTGTTTCGTCTTTCACAGAGCTCCAGCGTCAGTTGAGTGACCTTTTTCCTGAAGATCACAAGCATCACTGAGGGTCGCTCACCACCGGTCACCAGGCACGACTGAGTGGCTTCAGCATTTTTCCTGATCCCAGCCAGATCATTGGACATGGAGTCGAGCATGCCGTCTAGAGAGGTAAGCTCTTGGTCCTTCAAAACACACACACACACACCTTTACATGTACACATGAATGTATTGAGAAATCACAAACTTCCTGAATGATAAACCTACGTGTGAATTCACAGGTGTTCCTAATAAAGTGGACATTGTAACCAGACAAAGAAAAAAAAAACCCTCAATGTTTTCCTCGTTAATCACCTGCACTTTAGCAGGATCTTCATCATCAGTGTGAGTTTCTCGGTTTTCTCCACCAAATCCTTTAAAAAATCTGGAGACGGCGCTCACAGCGGTCCTCCATTAACTCACGCTCGTTACTGATACGCTCACTGAGAGAGAAAGACAATACAAAAGGGATTAGAAAAAGATTATAGAGACATGATAGATTACAGAGAAAGTACAGATGGGATTATAGATATAGAGGAATTATAGATTACCGGGGGGATTTTATAGATTACGGTCTGGATTATAGGGAGATTACAGGGGATTAGGATTACAGAGGGGATTAAGTATAGAGGATTATAGATACAGGGGGATTATGAGATTACGGTCGGGATTATGGGAGATTACAGGGGATAGAGATCAGATGGGATTATATTAGAGGAATTATAGATACAGGGGCGGGTTATAGACTTACGGTCGGATTATAGGGAATACAGGGGAAATAGAGATTACGATGAATTTAGATATAGAGGAATTATAGATTACCGGGGGGTTTAGAATACGGTCTGGATTATAGGGAGGATACAGGGAATTAGAGATTACAGATGGATTATAGTATAGAGAAATAAGTACAGGGGGGGTTATAGACATACGTCTGGATATAGGAGATTACAGTGGAATTTGACATTACAGATGGGATTATAAAGAGATTATAGAGAGTTAGCAGACAGATTAAAGAGAGCCCACAGACTGATTGCATCGTACTCGTAGTCTTTCTGCATCCGAGTGAAAAGATCAGAGAATTCTTTTGCCACTTCCTCTCTGATTCGAGTCTCTGCAGTTACAGTCTCCGCCCTCAGTGTCCTCAACTGTTCCTGCAGTTCTCTATCTGCAGCAGCTGATTCTCTACACACACACACACATTTCACTCAAACAGCAAATAGACAGAAATAATTAAAAACTTATGTCCCCATGCTGACCTCGTACACCTCTTTATCCAGCAGCACAGTCTCCTTTCCTTCATCCTCCTGCAGCGTGTCCTCCAGTAAACTCTCCTCGTCCTCATCCTCGTCCTCAAACATCTCGTCTCCATCCCCCAGGTGGTTCTCCCATCGCACCAGAGATGTGCGGCGCGCTTCCTGCCGAGTCGCCTTATTGATGATAAAGGACACCTCTCTCGCGCCTCCTCTTCACCACCAACGGGAGGATGGAGGGGACCGAAAGGACCACCACCTGAAAGAAACAGTCAGACAGACGCTGTTCAACTTGGATGATTCTGATTGGTGAAAATGTGTTGATTAGTCTTCTCTGACTGTAGGATCCCAAGGTAGCTGCTACTTTACAGCAAACACATGGGTAGTGTGGCAGTGGTGGCTGAAATGGTTAAGGTGCTAAGTAGCTGATCTGAAGACCAGAAACACCTGGGGCCAGGGGGCGCTGTAGCATAGAGGACACTGCGCTTACTGACCCCCAACTTACTAAAATGGGATATGCGAAAAATGCATTTCATTGGCTCTGTACACGTACCTTCCACATGACAATGAAGTTGAATATTTATTATTTGATATTTATGTTCTATTTCCTTTCACACACACACACACACACACACACACCTTTTGTGCCACGGCAGAGAACTTGAGGACGCTGAGTGTCTCGTCATACATGGAGGCGCACTGATTGATGTTGACGATCATGGCGGCTCTTCCTCGACCCGTGAAGAATCCCTGCAGGTAGTGTGTAAGTTTACTCTCTCTGAACGGCACATGCTGTCTGAACACACGGAAAAAGAGAGACAGAGACAGAAAGAGGGTTATGACGGGGTCATAAATACAAATGAAACAAGTGAAAAAAATGAAAAGAAAGAATAGAGAAAAGAAAGACAGGGAAAGACAAGAAAGAGGAAGAAGAAGAAAAAAAAGAATGAAAAAGAGGGTGATGGTGAAGCATGATGATGATGATGATGATGAAGACACCTGGCCTGCTGACCGCCCTTCAGAGCGTTAATGCATTTCCCCAGACTGAGCAGAGACGTGTTGATGTTTCCCGCCTCCTTTAGTCGATCCCCTTTATTCTGAGTTTTACCACATCGCTCAGATCCAGCCAAGTCACACAGAGACAGCCTACAACACACACACACACACACAC
>VCAZ01000501.1:2500-20377 GCA_005784505.1 Bagarius yarrelli | reverse complement strand
AAAAAAGAAAGAAAGAAAGACAGAAAGACAAAAGTAAAAAAAAACAAAAAACCACAAATAGAGAAGCAGAGAGATTAGACAGAAGTGAGAGTAAGAAAAGAAGATATACAAAAAAGAGTAAGACAGAAAAAGATATAAAAAAGGAATGAAACAAAATGAATGAGGCAGAAGGAGAAAAATCAGAAAAAAATAGACAGAGAATGAGAGAGAACAAAATGAACTGGACATCAATTCGATTTATTGCGACTCGTTAAAGCACAAAATAACATCTCCAACTAAAGTCCACAGTATAAAGTATAAATTATAGTTCACTCCACCTTCGTAGTGTCCTAGCTGTGCCGCAGGGAGCCGTCTGAGATTCCCTGCAGCGTTCACACCATGGTGTTACGAGAAACATTGTGCCAGCGTTTATCACAGTCAAATCCCTCTCGCTGTTTATCTTCTGTCTCTGAAAGCCCTAAAAGGCAGCGAGACGCTCGCGAGCTCTCCGAGCCGTCAAGAGCAAGGCGTGTTTGGCGTCAGTCCCTTCGTGGTCACAGCATTCAGAAAACATTCTGAGAGGCAAAGGCATCGAGTGGTGGGGTGGAAATGAGACAGAGGCGGCTCAGAGATGCCCTGATGGGTTTAGCGTGGACACCAGTGGAAAAATGTATAATATAAATTAACACAGAGCCTAGAACAAGCAGAACAGAGGGGAGCAGGGACCAGCGCTTAGCTCCAGAGACACACTACAAAGGGTAGGACATGACCATAACAACTTATAAACTCTAGATGAGATGAGTCAAATGTGGAAAAGGTTTCTAGGCCTCTGACAACCTGCTGCATTGCTGTAGCCCAGAAATTGGAACCCTTGTCCTGATATAAACTTTCTGTTGTAACATTCAGTACTAAAGGAAACATTTACGGGTTCCTCCAGAGAGACTAACGTAGAAAATCCAATGAAAGAACTGATGTTGTTGCAAAGCGTGTGTATGGGTGTGTGAGTATGATACAAATGTTTCTAGGAATTGGGAAGAAACGGTGTTTGTTCAGGGGTTCCTTATGGGCTCATTGGATATACAAATAGTTCTACAAAAAACATAAAGATTTGGTCCAAGTTTTGAGGTTTTAGAGAAAGATTTGATGGAACTTCAGTCTCTTGAAGCTTTGTCATTTTTAAAGGTTCCGTGTAGTACCATATGACACTCTTTATACCACTGTTTTTTTAAACCTTTGAACTCTTGGGCCTAACTGTAACAAAAAAAGTGTTAGGGTTTCCCCTTTGAGGGTTCTCAGATTTTTAACTTTTAAATGTTTTACCTGGAAACCCTATGAACACCAAAACTTCTTCCAGATGGACAAAAGAAAAGAATGCTTAAATGATTCTTATGGTCTTTGTTAAATGTTTAAAGGGTTCCTATAACCTTTAATACCAGAGAACTCTAAAATCACTGGCTTTATCTCTAAAGTATGTTGATCTGGACATGGACAAGGTTTAGGACCAAAAGAAAGACCAGCAGCAGGGCAAGGACTAGAAGCAGAACTAAGACCAAGACTGGAATCAGGACCAGGAATAGAAACAGAACTAGGTGGAGGAACAGAAACAGGACCAGTACCAAGAACAGGATCAAAGGAAGGACCAGAAATGGGGAAGTGCTAGTGCATTCGTTAACGCTGTTTTGAAGACTGTGGGTTCAATTCTCAGCACCGCCAAGCTGCTACTACTGGGACCCTGATCAAGGAGTTTAAGGCCCATTTGCTTAGTTAAGGAGACGAATGAAAGAAAAGAATGTTTAAATGATTCGTAGGGTCTATGTAGAACTTTAAGTGTTCCTTTACTTTCAGAGGAAGGACTCGAAAGACCTTTTGAGTAAACCTTTGCTGTAATGGTATTAGGTAAAAATTCAGCTGTTTAAAAATTACCCCGTGACCCACAGCTTTATTCGTGAATTGTGGGGATTTTGGACGATTCCCACACCGGCCTCATTACGCTCACGACCTTCTGCAGGTTTCTGTGATCGCCACCGAAACCCTGGGGCTGTAAGGAACATTAAATACATTATTACACGTAATTATTTAAAGCTGAACCATGAACAGGCTTCTAACGAGTTCCTAGTGAGTTCAAGGCACTTCCTGTGGTACGGAATTCTGTCGATTTCTGACATGGAGCGTGTCGTAACATGTCACACCGATCAACACTTCGTAGAAATGCTTATAAAAGATCAAATCTATGTTTCTGCTAGTGTTGAACGATGAGTGTGAGGATTTTTTTTTTTTTACAGAAGACCGGACCTGAGAAGAACATGTGACTTTAATCGGTCATGTTCCAAATGCCCTGGAGCAGGGTGCAGAGCGGAGCGGTGCAAATGGGTGAAATTATATCCATATGATTCAGCGAGACAGCTAAAAGGGAGACAGGTTTCCTCATGCGCTTCGTCAGGGCACTAAATTAAAGCCAGCTTGCTCCGAAACGGTCCCATTACATAGTTTACACGTATCGTTTCCACATCCAGAACGTCAGCGCTCTTAACAGCCAGCTTCAACTGCTGCAAATCGTGAGCCTAATTTCAATTAAAGCCCTGAAACCTGGCGCTGCTGCCATGTTTATCACACACTCGCAAACCAGACCAGAAATTCTTGCACCCTTTCTTTCATTTTCCTTTTCAATTCTTGGTTTATTTCTTCGACTCTATGACCTTCCCTGGAAATCTCAAAACTCGAGAATGTGATTAATGCACACTGATGCGATGTGAAGAAACCTGTTGTCCAGATCCAGAAGGAAAATCCAAAGACTAACACTAAAATTTCTCCATAATTTCCCGTTCAGCCTGGAGAGAACAGGAAGTGACCCGTGAAGATGAAATCGAGAATCTCCTGCACTCATCAGCTACAGATATGTGATGCTCACTAACTCCGACCTTAACACTGACACTATCTATAGAATAAAATTGTTCCCAGAATGGAAAGCACTTAAAAATCCAAACTTATCTCCAAACTTATTTTAACCGGACGGAACAAGGACAAGGTTTCTGGCAGAAAGCAGGACCCCGGCAGAGAAACAGAAGAAGGAACTGATGGCCAGTACCAAACATAGGTCCAGGATCTGCTGGAGCTGAAACTCTATCACTTCTCTAGAGACTTAAAGGTGGTCATATGTTCCTCACCTGCTTTCGGCTGCAGGAAGCCGGAAAGTGGTAGCACAGTGTTTAAGGTGTTGGATTGCTAATGAAAAGATCCAGGTTTGATTTCCAGCACCACTAATTTGCCATTGTTGGGCCCCTGAGCAAGGCCCTTAACCCCCAGCTGCTCAGTTGAATAAAAAGGGTACATGTAAGTCTCTCTGGATCAGTGCGTCTGCCAAATGTCGTGAATGTAAATGTAAATGTGGTCACATGGCTCTGAGAGGGCGGCTTCAAATATTCTGTAAGTGATGAAATAAACACCATAATCACATCTGTGTGTATTTACAAGCTAAATATATAGGAAGATAGAGAGAGAGAGAGAGAGAGAGAGAGAGAGAAAGGAGCAAGAAAGAGAAATAGAAAAGGAGACGGTGATAAAGAAAGAGGGGGAAAGAAAAAGAAATAGAGAGAGTGAGAGAGATGGAACAGATACACGGAGCAAAGGATAAATATACAGTAAGTCAAAGCAAGAGAAAAAGAGAAAGACAGAGCACTCGTCTAGTGTCAGTGACGCATCGCCTCAGCGTTTATACTTTAACCGTTACTTATATTAATCTTCATAGAGTCCGACTTCACAACTCCACACACTTACACAAAGTGGAATATTAATGACTCACGGCCTCATTCAGCACCACAATCAGTTGTAACTAGTGGCCAAATCAGGAACTGCAACAGCCGCCCGCTAAAACACCGAGGCCTACTCTGGCAGAAATTGTGTATTTAGCTTCTTTTAGCTACACTAGCAACATACAGTTTTATACACCATCAGTTGATCATTCTCATTTAGCCTCCCAAACCAACATTTGGGGAGCAGTTGAACCCTCAGTTGAATAAATGGAAGTTGCTCTGAATATGGTCATTTACCAAATGGAAGAAATGTAAATTTGGCGAACCCTCCACTAAGCCAGAGTGACTTCTATTTATCTCGAACAGCAGTTAAGGGTTGAGGGCCTTGCTCAAAGGCCCAGCTGGGTGGTGCTGGGAATTGAACCTATGATCTTTCTATCACCAGTCCAACAACTTAACAACAGAGCTACCACTTAGTGAACAATCAGTTTTACATCTCGTTTAAATGCCCAGCAGTGGCTCTGAATCTGCACTGGGATTCGACAGCTCCTGAGTGCCGGAGCAGACATCAGCGCTGACTTGAAATCCCCACCACTAAAACAGAACTGTCTTGAGAAATTCCTTCACTGTTCTGCTGAGGGAAAGTGAAACGGATAATGAGGTCCTGCTGTGTCATTTAATTCCACAGCCTACAGTCTCATATTCATGAAGGTTCAGAGCTGAGCAGAGTTTCTCACTGAACACTTGTTTGCTTTAGCGGTAACATGAGTGCAAGGCTGGTGAGCGCAAATCGCCCACGCGTCACCGAAACGCTTTCTCAATGCTCACTTTTCCATCTCTGTGTTAAATACAGCGTGACTGGATCCCACCCCTCCGTTCGCAACTGAATCTCATTACATATGACTCAAAAGGACTTATGAGTCTGACTCATCAGTTCACATTTCATCATTTAGCAATTAAATGAAAAAAAAACATCAAAGTCGAACATCACATCACGCGATTCATGCCATCCTGCCTCCCATGATTCATCAATAGCCCTTATAACCTTTACTGGGTAAGTGCAGTGGTGCATCTGTGGATTGTCTAGAAAAATCTACCACAGACAAATTTACATCCAGCGTGACAAAAAATGCACACAAAAATGCATGAAAAACACTGTGATAACGTTAATAAGTAACATGACTGACATGACAGTGACTATAACATGTAAGGACAGCGATGACATCTAACATGACAGTGACAATTACAATGACAGTAATTAGCATAAAGACATTTACAGCGATGATGACGGTAATGAGATCTAACAGGACAGCGATGACTGTATGGCAGTAATGACGACCGATGATGATTAACAACAGTTAAGTAACAACAGTAATAGCTAACATGACAGCAGCAATTTGAAACATGACCATGATGATGACAGTTATGACAACATGACGGTGAGGACAACATGGCAGTTACAGTGACCAAAATGAAAAGATGACGCATAATACGATGAAACTAGCATGACGGTGATGACAACTATATCAAACGCAGACAAAAATATCAAGCTAACAATGATGACAAACATAAAAGAAATGACTTCAACATGGAGCATGATGACATCTAACCTGCCAAATGATGACTATCAGCATGATGGCGATTTAAAAAAAAATATATTATTGAAGTGACTATCATAAGTGTAGCCGAGGGAGACGTGTCCATTTGTCCCTATAGTGCAGGTTGGGGCTAAAAAGGGGTCATTGCCCAGTGTGGAACTCCTCTCAGCACTTTTTCCGCTGGGACTCCGGATTTCAAACCTTTTGTAAAGGTGAGGCCCGGTTCGAGCGTATTCGGAAACCGATACGGCTCGCAGGGTTTTTTTAAGCGTTTAAAGCGATTAAAGCTTGGATTTGTGACAGTTATTACACAGACCGTGAGCATAGTAGGATCACAGTCTTTATCACAATGCTCATGAGTCAGATACAGTCGCAAGGGAAATTAGCCCGTTCCTAACAGCACATTCCATCGCTAATCTGATTAGCATTAGCACAGAATGTGTGCCGATCAGGGACTTGTTGAAGCCCAGTTATAGATTATGAAGTGGACTAATTAAATAATAATAATAATAATAATATTAACAATACTAAGCTACAAGCAGAGATTCTGTGTGTGAGTATGAAGATATTAGCTCTGAAGAAAAAGCGCTGCCATCAGAAAAATGTGCGAGTGAAGAGAAGGAGACTGGATTGCATTAGCGCTCTGATTGACTGGAAAGGTTTTATGACTCGACAGAATCTTGGCCTGCCGTCTTTCGACAAGGAAAAACAAGCACGAGGCATTTGTGAGATTGTCAACGCGGAGCCAAGACGTCAGTCTCCTGACAGGCCGCGCTAACACACCCCTCACATGTGGCCCGCGTTACACGTTTTATAACCAACAGAACATCGGCTCTCGCATGGGAATTGTCCGAAAGCTGGAGTGAAGAAATTTTTACAAAAGATGGCATAATGAAACACTTTCCATTTTATTAACACACCAATAATAACACACTTTCACAATTTCTGCATCCAAACACTAAAATTCAATCAAACAACAAATACTCAGACGTTAGACAGGTAAAGAACAAGAATTATGGTTAGCGTTAAAAGAGCATTTGCGCACACACGCACACACACACACACACACACACACTGGCTGTAACAAAACACTTATGCTAGGGAATGTTTGCTTCACAGAGATCATTTATTAAAATAAGACAAATATAAAAATGTTAATATATTTAAAGTCACCGATTCAGGGTTAATGATTCAGTGTTAAGTGATTCAGTGCTGTTGTTTAGTGATTCAGAGTTAGTGATTCAGAACTGGTGATTAGTGATTCAGTGCTGGTGTTTAGTGATTCATAGTTAGTAATTCAGTGACAGTGTTTAGTGATTCAGTGCTGGTGTTTAGTGATTCATAGTTAGTGATTCAGTGTCGGTGTTTAGTGATTCAAAGTTAGTGATTCAGTGCTGGTGTTTAGTGATTCAAAGTTAGTGATTTCAGTGACAGTGTTTAGTGATTCAAAGTTAGTGATTCAGTGATTCAGTGACAGTGTTCAAATTCGAGTTAGTGATTCAGTTAACAGTGTTAGTGATTCAGTGTTTAGGTTGGTTCAGTGTTTAGGTGTTTCAGTTTAGTGATTCAAAGTTAGTGATTCAGTGACAGTGTTTAGTAATTCAGAATTAGTGATTTAGTGACAGTGTTTAATGATTCAGAGTCAGTGATTCAGAGATGGTTTTTAGTGATTCAGTGCTGGTGTTCAGTGATTCAGTGATTCAGTGATTCAGAGCTGGTGTTTAGTGATTCAGTGCTGGTGTTTCCTGAAATGGTGTTAATTGAAGCAGACATGCCCGGGACATCAGCAGGTCTTTCTGGTCCAGTCCATTAGCTTTAGCATGGTGGTGCGGTGAGAAGCGTTCCAGCGGATCAGCTTTCGGATTGCGTTCAGAGGGAAAAGTCACCTCACTTTGTTAATTAGCTAATGGCACTGGACGTCTCGTCTTGCGCTCACTGTGTTGATTGCTTACAAAAAGCCTCTTTTCAGCTCTGAAAGTGAGAGCGCGAGCCGGTGGCCTCTAAAATTCACTCTAATAAATCCTCACACTGAATAACCACGAGAAGAATTTCATGATGTGTGAGCGACACATGCTGAAGGGCGGTGTGTTTCAGAAACAGAGTGATAGAGTGAAAGAGTGAAAACATTATAAAGTGGGGGGGGTTTTTCAATATAAAAGTAAGAATAATAATGAAAGAGTGCCAATGAATGAAAGAGTGAGCGCAGAAGAGTGAAAATGAGTGATGACCATAAATAAAACAGACAGGAATGAAAGAAAAAGAATTAAAGTAGAAGTTTGATCTGTCGTTCATTCAAGCTGCATTTCTGAGTCTAATGAAATGAGTCATCAGGTTAATATTAAGTCACACCATCTCCACGGCTCACACGCTCACTGCTCCACCGTCTCACACCTGCTCACACTGCTCACATCGTCTCACTCTACACTTGCTCACACTGCTCACACGTCTCACACCTGCTCACACTGCTACATCGTCTCACACTGCTCCACCGTCTCACACTGCTTCACATCATCTCACACTGCTCCACCGTCTCCACACTGCTTCAACAGTCTCACCGTTTCAATGCTCCACGTCTCTCACTGCTTCACCATCCTCACATTGCTTCGCACACAGTCTGCACACTGCTACAATGTCTCTCGAACACGAATTCACCATCTCACACTGCTCCAATGTCTCACACTGATTCACAGTCGCACACTGCTCCAATGTCTCTCACTGATTCACCATCTCACACTGCTTCACCATCTCACACTGCTTCACAGTCGCACACTGCTCCAATGTCTCTCACTGATTCACCATCTCACACTGCTCCATCGTCCCATCTCACACTGCTACACATCTCACACACTGCTCCACCGTCCCTCACTGATCCACTGTCTCACAATGTCTCACACTGCTCCACCGTCCCTCACTGATCCACTGTCTCACAATGTCTCTCACTGCTCCATCGTCCACTCACACGTCTCCACTGCCACACCGTCTCACACTGCCACACAGTTTCTCAGTGCTCCAGCGTCTTTCTTACGTTAGAAGAGCGATGACGAGGCAGGAAGAGAGGATGGATGAAGTAAAGCCGCGCGGTTTCGTGGATGTTTACACAAACTTTTACAGCGTTTTTTTAACAACATCACTTTCTTCACTCAACGTCGTGTTTTATTTAATAAAGTTTTCATCATTAGAGTTTGGCTGAACGACTGTTTCCCCAAACAGATGGGATTTCTTTCCCATAAAACGGCCACTCGTTAGCGGGTGTCACATGACGCCAACTCGTTAATGATGTCATGACCAGGTGGCTTAAAAAACGACACACACACACACACACACACACACACACACATAGTGACTAACAAAAAAAACTGGGGACTCGATTTTTCCAAAAATCAACAAAACAAAGGCAAACAGGCATAAGACAGACACACACACACACACACACACACTCTCTCTCACTTAACATACTTACACACACACATACACACCCACTCACACGCACTTTGTACCGATTTGCTCCAGTTTTTATGATTTGTTTTCTAACATCTGACATTTTACACGTTTTTATATAAAATCTGGTAGAAAAAACTTTTATGAGAATTAATTTGGCACAAAAACAAACTTCGGACACAAAGATTCTTCTGCTGATATGAATCGCACACCAGCGAGAGCCTCCGGTTACGCCATCACGCGGCAGGAACATTATAGAAACCTGCTTTATTTAAACACAAATGAAATCAAAATAAAACGGAATATAATCAATCAATCAATCAATCAATCAATACAAATCAATAATAAAATAAATCTCAGATTTTGCATGTTTATAATAAATAAATAAAATTATTTAATTTTTTTTTAATGATTATGTGAAATTAATTATTTAGTTTGAAATGATCTCATTAAAGAGGCGGTTTTAAGCTTTTCTGCCCCACACGGCCCCCCCGCTGTAAACAATAAAGGGGCAAGAGCAGGTCTGAAAAAAAAGACTTCACCAGATCGACATGCAGAAAATGTTAAAACTTTTTTTAAATTTTTATATCAGTTTAATTTGTAAACTAAAAACTAAATATATCGATAAAATTAGTTTTTTTAATGCTAAAGTCCAACCGCAAAATCACACACACACACACACACACACACACACCACTTACAATTACAGAAATAATAAATAATAATTTGATATTTATATGTAATAATGAAGTTTGATAAATACTAAATAGATAAAAATTATAATTACATTTTTGAATTATAGTTTAAAATGTATAAAATATAAAAATGTGGAACAATATAATAAATTTCACCATTTTAAACCTTTAATCGTTCTTTATTGAGTTTTAAAATACATTTTCATGTTTTTATATAATTAAAATGTAACTAGTTTCATCCAAGTGTAAAATTATTATTGAATAACTGATAAAAGTAATAAATAAAATAAATGACTGTATGTTTAATACGTCACCAAATTTCAGTTCGTGGATGTTTTTTAATAAAGAAAAGATTCTTACATATTTCTAAACTGCTGATTTTGACCTTTAAATGAATTCAGTCTCTTTTCCCGTAAAGATCGGCTTCATTCTGCTTTGGGAAAAAGTCGTTTGAGAAGATCAACAGGACGGGGGCACGACCGGGGTTTGACCCCAAAATTAAACCAATAAAGCGCAGAGGAAGTCGAGCTCATCAAACCCGAGCACTCAAACCGGCCCGTAAATATTTACACAAATCTCACCGCTGATCCAAGACGGACAATCCAGAGCGGTCAGCAGGGCCCGCAGAGCCGCAGGGGGACACCAGCAAAAATTCTCATATTAATACAGACGAAAAAAAAAAAATGCAATAAACTAAAACAACAAAACGACAAACCCGAAACACAGGAAATGAGTGGAAGATTACCGAGTTTCCTGTTGATCAAAAACTATTTAAGAGAACATGAGAGACAGACAGACAGATAGACAGAGAGAGAGAGAGAGAGAGAGATAGACAGAGAGAGAGAGGAAGGGAGGGAAGGACCGAGACAAAGAAAGACAGAATAGAGAGGAAGAGAAAAATATGATCTGTGGACAAAGTTAAATAATATAAGAAGAAAGGAAGAGAGAAACTATTCAGAGAGTTTAAATAAAAAAAGAAGAAAAATAAAGACAATAAAACGGTAAAAGAAATAGTGTGGAAAAAGTGCAGCAGAAGACAAACAGAGTGAGACAGAAAAGAAAGAGAAAGACAACAAAAGAAAGAGAAAGACAAAATATATTTTTTTAAAAACGTTAAAATGGACACAGTATGTATGTGTGTGTGTGTGTGTGTGTGTGTGTGTGTGAGAGAGACTGGAACAGAAAAGAAAATAGATGTTTGAGAGACTGAATGAAAAAATAGACAGAAATAGTATGACAGAGAGAGACAGACAGACAGACAGCATTATGAGACAGACATCATGTGAGACAGGTAGACAAGAAAAATCCTGAAGACGAGTTTCAGCTTAGTTTTTAATTCTCCTTATAGCGAACCGTGAACACTGAGCCGGTAACGTCCCTGTGAAGAAGCGGTTGCCATGGAAACAATGTTGTAGTAAATAAACCAAAATTTGACCAATCAGTGAGAGACGTGCGCTAGCACTCACAGCTACGTGTTTCATTATCAATCCCCCGCACTCCACCCCCACAGAGCAGGTTCATATTAGCTGCTAAAAACGTGCCGGTCCACATGTCCTGAAGTGCCTGGAATCCATTAGTCAGAAACGGAAAAGTGTCCGAGATTCCAGGACGAAGACGGAGAGATGTTTTGGACGGCGTCGTTCATATTAAGCAGAACGCGAATCTGACAAGAAATCAAACATTCCGCCATGTTGAGCAAGAGGAGGAAATTTCTCCGCTCTGCTTCTCCGGCCGACTACCGAGTGTTTGCTTTGGACGCGCCGTCGCTGCGCTCGGGACGTGCAGGACAGGGATTTAAATACAGCGAGCTTTTGTTTGGTTACGTTAAACAGATGTGTTTTTTGAGATCTCAAATCACTCTCACAAAAAAAGGAGGAAATAAAAACTGGAAAAAAATCATGTCTTACACACACCATGTGCTAGTCGTGTGTTTATTAGCGTAGTGACGTGAGAAGGAGAGAGTTTTACCTTTAAAGGGGTGATACAATAGACAGAAAGAGAGAGAGTGAGAGACAAAGAGAAAGAGAGGGGGAGACAAAAAGAGAAAGACACAGGTAGAGAAAGAGAGACAGAGGAACAGAGAAAGAGAGAGAGACGAAGACAAAGAAAGAGAGAGAAAGAGAGACAGAGACAGGGAGACACACAGAGAGAAAGAGAAAGAGAGTGTCAGGTAGGGTCAGTGAAATATGAAGTCCAGACACATTTATATGTTGATAAACATCCACAAATGGAGCAGAAGAATTCGAGTCCGGACGTCTGTGCTAACAAAACTAACGCTACACAAAGCAAACAAAATGGCCGCCGCACTTGACTCGTGCCACCCCCATCACCACCCACCCCTGTCAAACATGCCGTTCAGGCGCTGTTTCTAGAATAAAAGTACTGATTTATTACACCAAACAGACAATTAGCACAGGTGATTATTTGTGTTTTGTTTATTTAAGTAAGTTGCATTAATTTTTTAGTGAACTGTTTCATCTGTTTTTTGTTAATAAACTATACTTTAAAAGCTGGCAGAATCAATAATTTATATCGAAATTTATTTTGTTATCAATCAATTTAGAAAAAAATATCAAGATTAAATTGTTACCACATCGACCGGCTTTACTGTTAGCAATGGGTACCTGTAGAATTGTGTATCTGGGGTATGTGTTTAGGTACATATTTGTTTGTGTGGTTTTTTGTGCTTGTTTGGTAAGCAATTGTGTATCTGAGGGTGAGTCGTGCATATCTGTGTGTTTGGTGTAAGATTGTGTATATAAGTTATGTGTGTGTGTGTGTGTGTGTGTTTGTATCTGTTGTGTGCTTGCTGTATGATTGTGTATCTGAGGGGTGGTAAGTGTGTTTGGCATTGTGTAGAATTACGTGTTTGTTTGGAGTTTGCGTAAATGAGGTATGATCATTTGTTTGTAGGTGTGAGTGTTTGGTGCATGTTGTGTGTGATTGTGTATCTGAGCTGTGTGTGTGTGTGTGTTCTCTCACCATGCACTTGTTGGGCTTTTCTCCGGAGTGCACTCTCATGTGGATGAGCAGTTTGTAGCGTGCATTGAAGGGTTTGTAGCGCCGGATGCATCCAGCCCAAAAGCAGGTGAAGTCTTCACCTTTCCGCTGGTCAATGTGTACCTTCTCAATGTGCCTCACCAGCTCCTCCTGCTGCTCGTACGCCGCACTGCAGTCAATCCACCGACACGTCTGCTTGTCCAAAAAGACGCCGTCGCTGCTGCCTTCCCCTTGCACTGCCCCTAACGGCTCCTGCTGGTTCTGGAGGTGGAGCTGGGCGCCGTTCCCGGAGCCGTACTGGTGCAGGTGGTAGGGAGGGGGCATGGGGGTCCGAGGCGGGCAAGTCAGCGGCTGTTGCAGCTGGTGGTACTGGTGTTGAAACAGATCGTCCTCAGAGTGCGAAAAGTCATCCAGAGGCTCCTGTTTCAGGAACGTCCTCTGCGGCTGCAGGAGCAGGTTTAGGTTTTTGACCGCCGGCGTCTGCATGGAGGCGGGATCCTCGCAAACTGACGACGACACTGACGATGTGGAAGACGATGAGGACAGGGACAGAAGGCAGGCAGGAGGAGACTGGTTTAGACGCTCAACAACGCCGTTCCCACACGCTGACATTCGGCTGGCGGTGTTGATCCGTCCGGACAGGCAGTGTCGCTTCAAAGCACCGGAGTTCAGCAACAGCGCCGAGTGATGAGACACGGCAGACGAAGGGGAGGAGCCGTGTTCATTATTAAAGGTGTACGGCGCGGCCGGCGCTGATAGGGCCGAGGAAACCGCGGCGTCCGCCTCCGCCGTGAACTCAGACGAATCCGATGATTGCTTAAAAGCTAACGATTCCTCCTGCTTAACGTTGTAGCCTAGATCTTGCTGAAAGGATGAAGATCTGCAACACACACACACAAAAACACACACTCATAGGAATATGAGCAGTGAGAGCTGACAGAACAATCGAGATGAGGCCTCAATGTTGACGGATAAAAAAGCTCAAAGCTTGTCTGTTCATCGCCTGTCCTGCGCTTCATGCTAACGGCGCATACATTCGATCACTAGCGTTACTCATGGGCTTCTTAGCCACCGCACTTCTTAGGGCAGATTTCTCTTAGGAATTGGTGGAAAATCGTAATTATGGGTTTGCGGCGTGCTTCTGAGGGTCTTTATGAATAAATAATATGGGACATTCGGCCCTGGTCATTGTTATGAAAGGGTATTTAAGACTAGGATGGGACAGTACACAGAGTGTGTGTGTGTGTGTGTTTTTTGACATGCTTTTGATGACAGTTTATGTTGGTCAAAGAGGAGTCAGAGGATAAGAGGCAGGATAAACGGTGACAATGGCAGCCATTCTAGCGGGAATCTTTGGCCAGCTGAATGGAGCGAGCTCATGTTTCCTGGTGCGTCGCTCTGATCTTCCACATAATCATTCCTGTCATTTGACTCATTATGGATTTTGTGCAAAGCTTCTGAGTGACGTGAGAAGCCTCCTCCTCTTTTCTCTCTCTCTCTCTCTCCCTTGCTCTCTCACTATCTGTCTTTCTCTCTCACTCGCTCTCTCTCTCACTTTTCTCTTTCTAGCTGAACTCACGCCCGAAATTATTATTCGTGTTTTGCACCTAGTAACAAATATAATACTTATATAGTTCAAACTGATTCAATTTTGGTCATCTGATTCATTATTATTTTAACAAATTTCAGTACAATCTGATTCAGTTAACTGATCTGATTCATTTTACCTGGAATCGGCTTCACAGTGTGATCTCTGGTTGTACTGAGATCCAGAAAGCGGCGGAAGGTTTAGTCCACAGCGGAGTAACGCACACTCCTCCGCTGATAACTCGCTTCCTCCATCCTTCTCTGGACAGAATGAGACACGACCCACATTCGCTGCAAGACACAGGAGAGACAAGTATTAAAGTAAACAAGCCAAAATCAGATTTAAAATGATTTACTTGACTAAGTGACTGATAGACTGTTATTGATTGATTGGTTAATTGATTTGTTGATTTTGATTAATTATTTATTTAATTACTGACTGGTTAGATTGTTTGCTGTTTAATTAGTTAAACATGTAATTGGACAGCTAATTGGCTAACTGACCAACTATCTTTATGAATGATTAATTGTTTGGTTATTTTTTTTTGTTGACTGATTATTAGATTGAATTGATTGGTTGATTAAATGATTGGTTAAATGGATGATGTGTTTGTTGGATTGGTTGGTTGTTGTGATTGGTTGGTGTGATTGTTGGTAATTGGTTAATTGAAATGATTATTGGGTTGAGTTGGTTGGTTGATTGATTGATTGGTTAATTAAATGATTGGTTATTGGGTTGGTTGGTTGTTGGATTGGTTGTGGTTAATTAAATGATTGGTTATTGGGTTGGTTGGTTGTTGGATTAGTTGGTTGATTGATTGGTTAATTGGTTAATTAAATGATTGGTTATTGGGTTGGTTGGTTGGTTGTTGGATTGGTTGGAGGGGGTTGGTTGGTTGGGATTAGTGGTTTGATGATGATTGGTTATTGGTTAATTAAATGATTGGTTGTTGGTTGGTTGTTGGATTGGTTGGTTGGTTGTTGGATTAGTTGGTTGGTTGATTGGGTAATTGGATGTTTGCTTGTTAGATTAGTTGGTTGGTTGATTGATTGATTGGTTAATTAAATGATTGGTTGTTGGGTGGGTTGTTGGATTGGTTGGTTTGTTGATTAATCGATTGATTGGTTGGTTGTTGGATTGGTTGACTGATTGATTAATTATTGATTGGTTGGTTGATTAATTAGTTGACTGATTACTGAGTTTTTATCTGAGTCGAGAAATAAAAACATTGTTGAGAAATTCAAACTAAGACAAAATCCAGAAACAAATGTGGTGTGTAAGTGCTGAGTCAGGAAATGAAGTGAGAGTACAGGAATGCCAAAACGCCTTCCAGAACACACAACACCACAAACACCAAACACGAAAATTCGCTTGCCAAGAAATAGCATTTAATTAAATATCTTTAAATATTCCTGAGGGGCGCCAGTCATTTCAGCACAAACCCTCCGGTTTAGACAGCAGCAGTTGCTCTGATGACAGTCATCGTTTTACAGAACAAAAATCAGTGTTTTTATTTCACTCTTTGTGAAATAAACCTGCTGCATGTTTATATTATCATTATGTTAGTGTCAGTTTAAAATGGGTGCCAATAATAATTAAATGCATCACATAATGACAAATATTAATTCTTCTTAAATAATTTTTCCTTCTTAAATATACTTTATTACCATCTTTCTTTCTTTTTCTTTAATGTAATTTTAAATTTCTAATCCCCCCCCCTCTCTCTCTCTATCCTTCCCTGTGATTTATCCTGTTCTTTATCTAAGCGTTCTGTGTAAGAATGTGTAAAAATGAAATATGTCCATATCTTCCAAAATAGCTCTTACTGACTAGGAGGGTGCCTAAACTTTTGCACAGGATACAAGTAACTCTTTTTTTCTATTCATTCCAGTTTATTCGATATAAAATATCTGTAAATGAACATCTGCATGAAATCTGTTTTGTTTGCTGTAACTTTTCTGTGGCGCACAAACTTTTTCACACTCAGGAAAAAGAAATACTGACCTTGAGAACAGACTGGTTTAAAGCGGCTATAAACATAAATCAGGCTTATAAAGCGATTATAAAGGACACATTTCTGGAACAGTGAAAGCACTGCGCCGTGAGATCACTGATCCTGCCCCTGAGATCACTGCTCCTCGGGATCAATCATCACTGCGCCTCGAGATCACTGCACCCTCGAGATGCCCACTGCCGCCTCAGAGATCACTGCTCCTCGGGATCACTGCGCCTCGAGATCACTGCCCCGAGAGATCACTGCTCCTAGGGATCACTGCCCCTCAAGATCACTGCACCTTGGGATCACTGCCCAGTAAGATCACTGCCCGAGTAGATCACTGCCCCGAGAGATCACTGCTCCTCGGGATCACTGCACTGAGAGATCACTGCCCCGAGAGATCACTGCGGCACAATTTCACTGCAGCACAAGATCACTGCGCCTCAGGATCACTGCCCCGTAAGATCACTGCCCCGAGAGATCACTGCCCCGAGAGATCACTGCGTCTTGGGATCACTGCCCAGTAAGATCACTGCCCCGAGAGATCACTGCGCCTCAAGATTACTGCGTCTTCAGATTATTGCGCCTCAAGATCACTGCCCCGTCAGATCACTGCGCCTCAAGATTACTGCCCCGTGAGATCACTGTGCACCACAGCAACCTCCACAATTCCCTCGTCCGAGATGTCAGATGCTAAAATGAAGACAAATTTTAATAAAATCAATTTTGATAAAATCAATCCCGTTCTCTTTTTCCTTTTTTCCTTCTTATATTTTCCACCCCTTCCTTTCTACTTTCCTAACTTCCTTGATTAGTTTTTTCTTTCTTTCCTTTTGTGATCTCTTACAGAATCATTTCCACTGAATCTATTATACCAGGGGTTTTTTTGTAGGTGTGTTTTTTGCTGTGTTTTGGTCCTGAGCTGCTGATGAGACAGAGACACAGTGCAGAAAAACAGAAAGACAGAAGAGGACACGGCAACATACGCTTCAATCACATTTTCAGAAATGTGTGTGTGTGAGAGACTGTGTGTGTGTTTGTGCGTGTGTGTGTGTGTTTCTGCATGCAAGGATTTACGTAATACAAATAAAACTGCACATAAAGTAACGGCGTTCGGCTGAGAAGCGGCGAGTGATGAGTTTAACGTATACTCACCACATCACAGGGCCAAACGGAACAATCAGGCTACACACTACACCGCTGGAAATGTGTGTGTGTGTGTGTGTGTGTGTGTGTGTGGTGTGTGTGTGTGTGTGTGTGTGTTGGGTGCCGTGAGCAGATGAAGTACAGATGTGGAGAAATTCACGTAGCGTTGTGAAAACATGGACTGGCATTTGACGAATGCGCTGAAGCAATTGAGCAAAACTGAAATGTCACACACGCTGAGAGAAATTTCTCCAGCGCTAATAGCTGTGTGTGTGTGTGTGTGTGTGTGTGTGTGTGTGTGTGTGTGTGTGTGTGTGTGTGTGTGTGTGTGTGTGTGTGTGTGTGTGTAAATCTCCAACCCCCTGCTAAATTAAAAAAACATTTAGAAAAATTGCTACGCTTCCTAATGGCCTAATGACTTCCAGTAAACATTTTCCCTTCAGGATCTAATGGTTTACATGGAGTCCTCATTGATCCAGATCCTGATTCTGATCCAGTGTCTGATCCAGATCCAATCCAAGTCCTGATCCCAATCCACAGCCTTATCCTGATTCTGATCCTGATCTCCATCCTGATTCTGATACAAAGCCTGATTCTGATCAATTAATAGATTTGATTGATTGACTGACTCCTAATCCCGAGCCAGACCCTAATCCTGAGCCAGGATTTAGATCTGGATGAGTCATTT
>VCAZ01000515.1:17500-21717 GCA_005784505.1 Bagarius yarrelli | reverse complement strand
TATGTATTGTTTTAGTATTATTATTATTATATTATATATTCATGATGGTTTTTTTAATTAATTTTATTGTTTTAGTATTAGTATATTATATTATTTATTGTTTCAGTATTATATTATTAATTATTTTTATGCTTAGTAATTAATTTTCAGTATTATTATTATATATGTTTTAGTATTATTATACTATATATTATTGTTTATATTATTTATTTATATTATTTTTGTTTCAGATATATTATTATATTATTTATTGCTTTAGTATACCCGATAAGAATTTCAGTAATTTCTCTCTGATATCAGAGATAAAGGTTTTTAAGTTTTTTATTATTCTGCCTTCTGAGTCTAAAATATAATAAACATACTATCATTATTATTATTATGATTACTATTATTTTTGCCCCCATGCACACACACACCACACACTGTTTGGATGCATTATTTGGTTGTCATGTACACATCATCAGCTCGTCTCAGTGAAAATGTAATATAAACACCACACAGACACACACACACACACACACACACACACACACACAGTGTGTTCAGTGATTTGCTCTGTGTCTGTGCATTGCAGTGTGTCTGTGGCTCAGGCTGTTGGGTGTGTTTACACTTTCTTGGCGCAGTCACTGCAGTAAATGTGTGTGTTTTTGGAGATGAAGTGTGTGTCGGCGAGGTTTGCGGCGCATTTCCTGCAGGTGAAGCAGTAATCATGCCAAACTCCGCCTTCATAATTCACCACACTGGCGGCTTACCGAAACCTGCAGCGGGAAAAAACAACACAACTCTGTGGATCTGTCTGTCTGTCTGTGTGTGTGTGTGTGTGTGTGTGTGTGTGTGTGTGTGTGTGTGTGTGTGTGTGTGCGTGTGTGTGTGTGTGTGTGTGTGTGTGTTTGTGTGTGTGGAAGAGAGACAGGTGGCAGAGAGAGAGACAGAGAGAGACAGAGTGAGAGGCGTGAGAGAGCAGAGAGACAGTGAGAAAGTGAGACAGACAGTGAGAGAGGCAGTGAGAGAGGCAGTGAGAGGCAGTGAGAGAGACAGTGAGACAGACAGTGAGAGAGGACAGTGAGACAGACAGTGAGAGAGAGAGAGCAGTGAGGAGAGGCAGACAGACGTGAGAGACAGTAAGACAGACAGACAGACAGTGAGAGAGGCAGAGAGGCAGTGAGAGAGGCAGTGGAGAGACAGTGAGACAGACAGTGAGAGAGACAGTGAGAGAGGACAGACAGTGAGAGAGGCAGTGAGACAGTGCAGTGAGACAGACAGTGAGCAGCAGAGACAGACAGACAGTGAGAGGCAGTCAGGACGACAGTGAGACAGGCAGGAGAGAGGGAGACAGTGAGAGAGGCGAGGCAGTGAGAGAGGCAGTGAGAGAGGCAGTGAGACAGACAGTGAGAGACGTGAGACAGACAGTGAGAGAGGCAGTGAGACAGACAGTGAGAGACAGTGAGACAGTGAGACGAGAGAGAGTGAGACAGCAGTGAGAGCAGGAGACAGCAGTGAGAGAGGCGGAGACAGACCAGTGAGAGAGGCAGTGAGACAGTGAGCACCGTGAGGAGACATGAGAGGCAGTGAGAGAGGCAGTGAAACAGACAGTGAGAGAGGCAGTGAGAGAGACAGCAGTGAGACAGACAGTGAGAGAGGCAGTAAGACAGACAGTGAGAGAGGCAGTGAGACAGACAGTGAGACAGACAGTGAGACAGACAGTGAGAGAGGCAGTGAGACAGTGAGACAGTGAGAGACGTGAGACAGTGAGAGAGGACATGAGAGAGGGAGTAAGACAGACAGTGAGAGAGGCAGTGAGACATTGAGAGACAGACAGACCGATTTTTAGTTGTTATATTTTTCTGTCCCGGTTTTGTTTATATATGAATAATATTATTGGATATGTTTTGCTTGTGCAGGTTAATGTGTTCCCAGAGGGACAGTCAGAGGGACAGTCAGAGGGACAGTCAGAGGGACAGTCAGAGGGACAGTCAGAGGGACAGTCAGAGGGACAGTCAGAGGGATTTTAAAGATGAGTGCCCTCTAGTGGAAAGGTCAAGGCAAAATCAGCGACTCAGCGACTCAGAAAGATTTGAATCAGTAAATGGATTCATATTTTCTATCTCTATAATTAATCGCTTACTTTAACGCCTGATGCTGTGTGTGTGTGTGTGTGTGTGTGTGTGTGTGTGTGTGTGTACCAGTGATGGGGTTCTGGCAGCCACTACACTTCTTGGCCACGTGTGTTTTGTAGCAGTCGACGCAGTAAACTTTCTGCTCATGAGATGTGAAACGAGTTCCAGCCAAAGGTTTCACACACACGACACACACCAAACACTCCGAGTGCCACGGCTGCTCCTGATAGTTCACACCACCGGCTGTGATGGGCTACACACACACACACACACACACACGGTCAGTGTATGATAAGTGTATGTATGAGGTATATATGTGTGTGTGTGTGTGTGTGTGTGTGTGTGTGTGTGTGTGTGTGTGTGTGTGTGTGTGAGACCTTGCTGCAGGCAGTGCAGTGTTTAGCGAACTTGCTCTCATGGCAGCTGCTGCAGTAAACGTTCTCGTTCTTGGTGATGAAGCCCTCTGAGCCGATCGGCTTCTTACACTTATAACAGGTGAAACAGTCGTCATGGAACACATTACCTTTATACTCCACACTCTCTGTACCTTTACACACACACACACACACACACACACACGCACACAGAAAAGTGAGCTGAGTTTTGGTGTGATTCGGTGGTGTGTCCCTGCAGTTGAGTGGGAGGAGTCATGCAGACCTGCGAGGACGGGTTTGTAGCAGGTGTGACAGCGAGGCGCGTCCTCACGGGAGCTGCAGGTCCCACACAGGACACGCTCGTCCTTCACAATGAACGACTCTTTCGCCAAATTCTTATAACACTTAAAGCAGCGAAAACAATCCTCATGCCAGTAACGACCCTTATGGTGCAGCTCCTGCACACACACACACACACACACACACACACACACAGGTGAACAGGGATTTCACAGGTAAACAGGGTTTAACAGGTGAACAGGGTTTAACAGGTGAACAGGGTTTGACAGGTGATCAGGTAATACGTGGTTAAACCATAATGTGGCCCTGTATTCATTGTTTATATTTATATTTATTATTTATTGTGTGGCATGTTGTAGATGTCTTCTGATTGGTGTGTTGTGAATAGTGGGCGGGACCTTTGAGTCGGTGCTGATTGGCCGGCGACACTCAGCACAGTTGTTGGCACAGAATTTGTCGAAGCACCGAACACACACTGGCCTGTCGTCCTTCTGAACGTATTTCTTTCCACTCAGATCCTCACGGCAATAAAAACAGGCGAAGCGGTCTGACATGGTGCTACTACACACACACACACACACACACACACACACACACACACACACTATCAGGAAGAAAGAATGAAGTCAGACTTTCCACTAATAATGCAGTGTTTGTTCTCATTTCCTCTATTATGCCTGTGTGTGTGTGTGTGTGTGTGTGTGTGTTGTGTGTGTGTGTTGTAGCCATGGGTTACAGATGCCCACACACTGCACTGCTCTGTGGTTTAATCTAATAAAAGGAAGTGTGCAGTGTGTGTCAGGAGCTCAGTAACTTTACAGTGAAGGAGACGTGATGTGACCCTGAAAACAGTCATTATTTTAATCAGGAACTGAATCAGATGAAGTGATGCAGCTGTGTGTGTGTGTGTGTGTGTGTGTGTGTGTGTGTGTGTGTGTGTGTGTGTGTGTGTGTGTGTGTGTGTCTCTGTGTGTGTGTGTGTGTGCGTGTGTGTCTCTGTGTGTGTGTGTGAGTTTGTGTGTGGTGTGTGTGTGTGTGTGAGTGTGTGTGTGTGTGCGTGTGTCTCTGTGTGTGTGTTCGGGTCTGTGTATGTGATGTGTGTGTGTGTGTGTGTGTGTGTGTGTGTGTGTGTGTGTGTGTGTGTGTGTGTGTGTGTGTCTCTGTGTGTGTGTGTGTGTGTGTGTGTGTGTGTGTCTCTGTGTGTGAGTGTGTGTGTGTGTGTGTTTGGCTGGTTCAGAACGTTAATGAGTAATAAAATAAACTCTGGATATCAGATTAGGAAGTCGATCATCATTTACACTGAGATCACAAGACTGCGTCTCCATAGCAACCGGGGAAACAGAGTCAACACCCACACACACCACACCCACCACACACACACACACACACACCACAACCCCAATACACTGTACAAACACACACACAC
>VCAZ01000515.1:0-12500 GCA_005784505.1 Bagarius yarrelli | reverse complement strand
GTGTTACCTCCTTCGTGCGGTTTTTGGACTCTGTAGACAGATTGTTGTAGGTGTAGTGAGCCTGAGTGATACCACAGAACAGCACAGCAACAACACCTACACACACACACACACACCACACACACAACACACACACACACACACACACACACACACACACACACACACACACACACACACACACACACACACACACTCAGTCTGAGGGAGCTAAGACAGGAGTGAAGCTGCACCACACAAACAGCTCAGCCCTGTGTGTGTGTGTGTGTGTGTGTGTGTGTGTGTGTGATGTGTGTGTGTGTGTGTGTGTCTGTTTATACACACCGGTGATGCTGCAAGCTTCAGCCAATAAGAAAGTGCTCCAGGACATGAGGAAGAAGAGCGCCGTCTCTAACAGGGGGAAATCCCTCAGCCGAGTGAACTTGGTCAGCTACACACACACACACACACACAGACACACACACAGACACACACACTGCATGATTATGTTTCTGAAGTGTGTGTTGTTGATAATGTGGTGTGTTTGTTGTACCAGCGCAGTGAGGATTCCTGTAGCAGAACCCAGAACGAAGGATCCGCTAAACACGCCAAGAAACACACCCAGTGATGTCATCACAGCCCCGCCCTCCAAACGCTCACCACCCTCCCCCGATGGCTGATAGGCTGCGATAGAACTAAGACACACACACACACACCTTAATGATAAAACACCCCAGTGAAATAATTGCACTGTGTGTGTGTGTGTGTGTGTGTGTGTGTGTGTGTACTGACGATGAGAGTACAATGGCCACAGCGTCGTTTAACACACTCTCTCCAAACAGCAGAGCATAAAGATCCACATCCACCTTCAGCTCATTAAAGATAGCCAGAACAGTCACTGTAATACACACACACACACACACACACACACACACACACACACACACACACACACACACACAGTGCAATTATTTCACTGGGGTGTTTTATCATTATGGTGTGTGTAGTGTGTGGTGTGTGTGTGTGTGTGTGTGTGTGTGTGTGTGTGTGTAGTCTGTGTGTGTCTGTGCGTGTGTAGTATTTGTGTGTGTGCATGTGTGTGTGCGTATATGTGAGTGTGTGTGTGTGTAGTATGTGTGTGTGTGTGCGTGTGCGCGTGTGTGCGTGTGTGTGTAGTGTGTGTGTAGCCAGGTGTGTGTGTGTGTGCATGTGTGTAGTGTGTGTGTGTATGTATGTGTGTGTGTGTGCATGTGTGTGTGTGTGTGTGTGTGTAGTGTGTGTGTGTATGTGTGTGTGTGTGTGTGTGTGTGCGTGTGTGGTGTGTGTGTATGTATGTGTGTGTGTGTGTGTGTGTGTGTGTGGTGTGTGCGCTTGTGGGTGTGTGTAGTATGTGTGTGTGTGTGCGCGTGTGGGGTGTGTAATATGTGTGTGTGCGCGCGTGTGGGTGTGGTGTGTGTGTGTGTGTGTGTGTGCGTGTATAATGTGTGTAGTATGTGTGTGTTGTGTGTGTGTGTGCGCGTGTGGGTGTGTGTAATGTGTGTGTGTGTGTGTGTGTGTGCAGCGTGTGTGGGCGTGTGTAATATGTGTGTGTGCGCGCGTGTGGGTGTAGTGTGTGTGGTGTGTGTGTGTGTGTGTGTGTGTGTGTGTGTGTGTTACCGGGGTCTGTAGCTGATAGAATGGCACCAAAGAACAGACAGTCAGTGAAGAAGAAATCACCAGCCAGCTGTCCAATTTCCCTCATCACCAACACACACGCAAACAACACCAACCTGAACACACACACACACAGACTCAGTGCTGTGTGTGTGTGTGTATGTGTGTGTGTGTGTGTGTGTGTGTAACTAACCCACTGACAAACGAAGCAACCAGAGTCCCTACTAAAGCATACGTCAGGATAGAGCCCAGATTCCTAAAGAAATGTTTCTGTAAACACACACACACACACACACACAGAGTAATGTAACACACTCCTGTTCATTACTTAATTGATATAAAATGATTTATAAAATGAAACACACACTACACACACACACATACTAGACACACTACACACAATACACACACACTACACACACACACTCTGTATATGAATGTTACCCGTTTGAGGCTGTAACCGGCATGAAAAATAATGGGAGGCAGTAAAATGTTAAAAAAAACTTCTGGGTCAAAGGTGGCCTGAAAATAGAACAGACAGACAGACAGGCAGACAGACAGACAGGCAGACAGACAGACAGACAGACAGACAGGGTTATCAGATAATAATTAAAATAAACCAGAAGCTGAATATCAGATTTTCACTCACTCACACCCACACTACACTACACTACACACACACACACACACACACACACTACCCTGCGGAGGATCTCGGGGTTGGGGGCGTGGTCTCCTTCATACACTTCTCCTCTCAGTGTGTATTCATACAACCGTCCGCTCACATTCACCACCAGAGACACGGGGCTCGACTCCAACACACACACACCTGTAACATTCCTGACATCCTGCTCAGTGTGTACAGCGTAGCGCAGAACAGCACCAACTAACAAACCTGCACACACACACACACACATTTACACACACACACACATTTATTATTATTATTATTATGTTTAGTTCCTCAGTGTAATGGAAGCATGTGTGTGTGTTGTTTTGGTCACAACACTGAGTACATCTGAAATATTTACACTCAACACTCCATCACTCAGAGTGTGTGTGTGTGTGTGTGTGTAAATAGACCAGTTTTTCCTGTATGATCATTAGAGCAGGAATATAAACTGCAGTTTTCATCTTTGAGATATTTTGGAAAAATTCAAAGGAGGAAGATAAAGAAAATAAAATTATTACCAAATTATAACTGTCTTTACTCACACAAGACTTCACACTACAGTGTGTGTGTGTGTATGTGTGTTTACTGACTTAAAAAAACAGACATCAAATAAAATTTATTTCTTTTTAAAAAATAGGTGCTGAAAACTTAGAACTGCAGTATTCATATTATAATTATTTACATTATTAATAATAATAACAACAGTAGTGATGATGATGTGATGAAGGTAATGCAAATGATGTTAATAAAGGTGATGATGATGGTGGTGATTATGATAATAATGATGATGGTGATGAAGGTGAAAAGGTGATGATGATGATGATGGTGGTGATTATGATAATAATGATGATGGTGATGATGATGATGAAGGTGATAAAGGTGATGATGATGGTGGTGATTATGATAATAATAATGATGGTGATGATGATGATGATGATGATGTATCTGACCGTATATCATGGCGAGTCCGCTCTCGTGCAGGAAGACGAGTCTCCGGTGTTTGAAGCTCCACACGGTGAGGATGGTGAGACTCAGCAGCGCGGCGGCGGTCAGCAGGTTTGCGCTGTCTCTCCGGTGACTGACCTCCGCATCTACCAAACCTCCACCCTCACACACCCCCACACACATCCAACACACACACACCACACACACCGCACACACCGGCACCCCGCTCCTCCACATATCTGTGTCTATGTGTGTGTGTGAGAGACAGACAGAGAGAGAGACAGAGAGAGAGAGAGAGAGAGACAGACACACCGGGACTCTTACATACGCAGGTTACTACAGACTCAGCGGCATCGTGATTAACAGCACTGAGCATGCGCAGTACCGCTCTCACGACGCACCTGTCAGGTACTTCCGTGTTTGAAACTCGCGCCGAAGTCTTCTCTCAGTGACGTCATCATGAGCGTTAAACTACCGAAGAGTGAAATAAACAACAACACAAGTCTGAGGGAGCTAAGACAGGAGTGTTTTTAATAAAATAAAACATTAAATTACATTCTGTGTGTAGAGTTAAAGTCTCTTACAGTTAAAACATCTGGGGCGTGTCACTTTTACAGAATTAAACATAACTGTCTGTCTGTCTGTCCAATCAGAGAAGAGCGTGTTATTTAGTGGGCGGAGTCTTTTGTGCGGTTGCCATAGTGTTTAAACGAGTTTTCACTTCAAAGATTTTAAACCGAAACGTCACCTGCATCTGTACACACACACACACACACACACACACACACACACAGAACAAAGTTTTTGGCACCTCACGAATAGCCTTAGTGCCAGTAATATAATTGCGCATGCGCACTGCGGATCTTACGCAGTAATAAACGTCTTAATTTATCTAATTTTAAGCGGCTGATTTCAGCCATCAGTGATGTAAAGAAACCTGTGTGTGTGTGTGTGTGTGTGTGCGTGCGTGCGTGCGTGCGTGTGTTTAAGAGAGAGACGGAGGCTTCCTGTTAACTTCCTCGGCGCGCGCGCACACACAGACACACAGACACACACGGATGAAGTTAAAGTGTTTCCAGAAAGATGATTTTCTGTTCTTTTCTCATGTTGGTGTGGATCTGCTCGGAATCTTCATCATCTCCTCCTCCTCCTCCTCCTCCTCCTGCGCGTGAGTTTCTTCCGTTCTGTTCAGAGGGGTGACGGTAATCGATATCAATAATTATTAATTATAGTTTGGGATGTTTTAGACGCTGAAATTGCCGATTAATCAGAAGAATAAAAGTGTTTAAACTGAAATATGACGCCATCATCACATTTATATCTGTGTTACGTTTAAAATAATTTATTGCGTCATTCCTAAAGTTATAAATCGTAAAAAAAACCCGTTAAAGATCAGTAAAAACCTGACATTTAATTTATTCATTAATTTATTAATTGATTAATTAATCATCCCGCCAAAGTGTTTGAGTGAACCGGGTTTTTAACACAGAATCAAACAAAAACATCTGTAAACATCTGCAATTTTGATGCAAAATTGAAGTTATAAAAGTTTTTTTTATTTTATTTAATCAGTTACCGAAACTAAATAAACTAAAGTTCGGTGTTCAGACCAGCAATAACACCGGTGTTAAATATACAACAAATGTTTTAACAAATTCAATGTTCGTGTGTGTGTGTGTGTGCGCGCGCGCGCGCGCGAAAGCCGCAGGTTTTTTTTAAGATTGTACTTCCTGTAGTGTGTTTTGTGTGTTCTTATGAATTTCAGCTAAACTGATGAACCCAGCACGTGTGTGTGTGTGTGTGTGTGTGCAGATATCGAGTGCACGGTGGTTAATCTGGAGTGTGTGAAATGCACGTGGGATGGAGACGGAACCCGGAACTTCACCTTTCACAGCAGGTGTGTGTGCTGAGTGCTAAAATTGTGTATGTTCCTATTCATTCGTGTAAGTGTGCCTCACTGCAGGACGAGTACACACACACAAACACACACACACACACACACACACACACACACAGTGAGTTCAGAATCTTTCCACCCATCATATGTACAAAACTCTTTACTGCATCACTACTGTGTTTATGTGGGCGGAGCTCTGATCACATCCCTGTGATGGACACGCATCCTGACCAATCAGAGTCCACACGCTGCTGTAAGAATGTAAAAGGCTGTTTGTGTAGTGTAGTGTTGTGGTTTCAGTACCTGTGTGCGTGTGTGCATGTGTGCGTGTGTGTGTGTGTGTGTGTGTGTGTGTGTGTGTGTGTGTGTCAGTTATGATAATCCAGATGTTGGGGTGGAGTGCGCCTCCTATCTGTACGGTGGGGCTCTGCGGCGCGGCTGTGTGATTCCCTACAGCGAGAAGAAGCTGCAGAGATTCCAAGCCTTTTACGCCTGGATATACAGAGACAACATCACCATAGCAACACAAAAGTACAAACCGCTGTTAAAAAGGGGTAACACACACACACACACACACATCTACACACACAGACACACACACATATACAAACACACATACAAACACACACAGTTATCTTTCCCTTTAAAAACCACACAAATCTGATAGACTGACCTCAGAGTTACACCATAATAAAGGAATAATATCAGCATTATCTTCCTCTATGTATGGCTCTCTCTCGTTCTGTCTCTCTCTATCTCTTTCTGTCTGTCTCTCTTTCTGTCTCTTGCTCTCTTTTTCTGTCTTTCTCTGTCTCTCTCTCTCTATCTCTGTCTCTCTCTCTCTCTCTCTCTCTGAGCGGAAGTTGAGCGTGGTGAGTACGGTTACTTGGCGTGAGTGAGTTTTTTCTTTTTTCTATCTTTTTTCTGCGGGTTTGTGTTTTATTTAATACTGTGTTTAGTTTTAGTGGTTTAGTTTTGACCGGTGTAACCGGGAGTCATGCCGGCGCACGGCGTTGAAGGCATGGGGCTGGAGAAGCTCACACCGGCACGCCTTTAAACTGTGTCCGGGTATGGAGTGCTCAGTGGAGGATAAGACTTTTAAAGAAGTCTTTCAGGTCTTTTGGAAAAATCACCAAGAAACAAGAAGTGTTTTTCCGTCTCTTCAAACAATGGTGGGATGCTTGGAAAGCTCAGATAAAAAGCAGTTAAGCCAACAATATAATCGCAATGTAACCAGAAATCTAAAGAGAGCATAAAAGATCTGGAGTTTGAAGTAGAGGAACTCCAGAAGTTAGCTGAGTCTACAAGGATAAGGTGTTTTCGAAGCACTTAAGTAAAAAAAAAGTCTGTTTTACAACCTGCTAGGATTATCAGCAAAAAGGAGCACTGATCAGTCTCGGACAAGACATAATGGAGATGGATGTTCTTTTTTCGACTAGAGCTTAAAAAATGTTCAAAATGTATCCTAGTTTAAGGTCGAATCGGACAGGAATGCGAAATCAGACGGAATTCGCATCACGCGGTCAGTTTTTTTAGTAAATTGTTGATCAGAGCATCAGGATACCAATGATTGCACAAAAGCTTTTACACGGTCTGCCGCAGTAAAGAGGAGTGCGATTTGGAAGCGGAGGTTTCCTAGAAGAACTTTATGCAGTTTACAAAGCATGCAGAGGGGAAACTCTGTTTGGATGTTTACGGTGGATTTTAACGTTCTTTGCCGGTAATTGAGAGGATTTATTGGGGTTTAATGATGCTGCTAATGGAAGATTGCCTTAAGCTGTAGAAGGGCAGGTGACCTGCTGCAAAACAAGCGATCTGAGCTCTAAAACTGGAGAGGTTTTGGCAATCAACTGGTAAAGGATGGCCAAGTTATCTTCCTGATCATACCTATTCATCTGGGTTGATCTCTGATAACATTGCACTGATACGGGATGTAATAGAAATACTAAAATGTTTGACTAAAATGGGAATAATCCCATCGACCAAGAAAAATGATCGGTTGAAACAATATTTATGGCAACAATGACAGCTTCGTTTTCTCCAGTTTACAAAAAATTCAGGAATTTATTCTGAAGTGTTGGGGTGTGAAATCATGGTGGTTTGAGCGCTCCTTTTCAAGTCCAGCGAGGGATCGACAGGTTTCCATGTCGGGGATGCTTACTCTTGGCTTTGAACGCTACGCATAACTGAGATCTGTTTGTACAGTTGTGACGTTACCATGCTGCACCCCTTAAGGTGTCTGCATATCAGATGATTGATCGTAGTGGTGACAATCAAGAGACGTTGAATGCTAACATCATTGTAGATCAATATGGCAAAATTTCTCAGCCAAGGTAAATTGGGGTAAAGTGAGGCTGTCTATTGGAGTGTCAGACAAAAGTATTCATTGCAGTGGTTTAAATTGAAGATGAGTGGGGTAAATACTTAGGTGTTTTTGGGTGATGAAACGTTTGCTCTTAAAAACGGGAAGGTGCTCTTGAAGGATAAGGGGCCTTAAATGGAAGTGGATTTTCCCAAGATCATATAGGGGTAGATTCTGATCTTAAACATCTATCTCA
Organism: Bagarius yarrelli; assembly: GCA_005784505.1. Lineage (NCBI taxonomy): Eukaryota > Metazoa > Chordata > Actinopteri > Siluriformes > Sisoridae > Bagarius > Bagarius yarrelli. The sequence goes on along the minus strand of VCAZ01000515.1, from coordinate 4,795 downwards.
TCCACTTATGGCATCGCTGTCTTGTATTATCCTCCTACTAAACTTTCTAGCAAAAATTTAAGCATGCGGTTGACTTTTTGGGACCGATTGCATTGGACACCACAAAGTGTATTATTCTCCACAAGATGAGGAGACAAGATAATCCTCTGGGCAGCATAGAGCGACTTTTCGCTTACGTTCGTGCAGAGTTCCTGTGGGGTCCGCAGATCTGGTATGGAGACCGCTGGCATGCACATCTTTAACAAGCTTGGTGCCAGGCTAGACAGAACTTGTTTCTGATGGACTAAGTCAATCAACGCTTCTGGACGCCAGCTTCTACTGCGGACTGTTGAAAGTCTGGAACCTGTTCATTAGAAGAGGAAAACTCACAGCTCACTGTATGGCTTTCAGGAGCCGTAGTTGGAACTCGTCTGAGTGAGCCTGTCAAATTGGACCCATTAAGCGACGTTTTTGTATGTCAAAGTTCTGACTTTGGGACAGGTGTTCGTTGAGGTGCAAACATTGGACATGCTCGTTCCTGGCGTCTCATTAAAAGTACATTCGGTCGAACATAACTCTGTTGTTAGAAAGAGGAAGAAGCTTACCCTGAAAGGGTTCTGGGTATGGTTCTGTACACCGTGCTGAGACTGTTTTCCCTCAATGAGGATCTCCCAGATTTTAATGACTGTAAGGCTTTTTTCTGAAGTCGAGCGTTTAAATGTTTTGGCGCATAACCGACCGGAAAACGCTGTATAGACTAATCGTTAAAATTTAAACAGACAAACTAAATGGACGAGTCGACACTCCCCGTGGAGATCCGCTTAGTTGTCTGATGGTGTGGACTGAATGGCGAGCGCTGTACAAACCACCATTGGAAAAAAGAGTGCTGATTGCAATGAGGCTTTACTCACTGGGCGACTAATGCTTTGGTTCTGTGTTAAACCCTGACATTAATCATGAAGTCCGTCTGCCTGTACGAGAACAATTTTTCATGTTTTTGGACTGTAGTCGTCTCCTGCCGCTGTTCTCGATGCTAAAAGTTCCTGTTTGAGTTGGGTGGTGTAGTGTTTCCAAACAGGTGTTTATTTTGGGTTTTAGATCACAGAAAAAGAGAACATGTCAATGTTTAATTCATTTTGGAGCGCAGAGATGGCGGTGAATCTGAGCGAGGAATAGGGAAGGTTCCACAGATGACTGAGGCTGTTTTTGATGCACGTCTGAGAATAGACTTTTATTACAGTCTGGTTAATGATTTGCGAAGTTTTCCAGCAGATGGTGTTATAGAAATGTGCTCTGTTCTGTCGCAGACAATAATTTAATCTTCAGGATTATTTTTTTTTATCATTATTTTTTTGTACATATTTGTTTTAATTAGGTTTTAGTAAAATCTCAAATCTCTCTGTCTCTCTCTGTCTGTCTCTCTCTGTCTGTCTCTCTGTCTGTCTCTCAGTGAAGTTGAACGCTCCGTTTAACGTCTCGTTGTTGTTGAGGGATTCTGAGTTGTGGATTTATTGGAATGTGAGTCGTCAGATTAAATTACAGTGTCAGGAGCATGAAGTTCGCTACAGGATCAACAGCAACCAGTGGACTGTAAGCACACCTGTCTCACCTGTCTCAGCTGTCTCACTGTGTGAGTGAATGTACACAGTGTGTGTGTGTGTCCCGGCTGGAGGCTGAACTGAGACTGTGTGTGTGTGTGTGTGTGTGTGTGTGTGCAGATCTACAGCAGTATGGAGAATGCCTACAACTTGCTGTTTCCTAAAGCACAGAATCTCTACGAGTTCCAGGTGAGAGTGCGCATGTCCTCAAACTGCGGACAGTCAGAACTGTGGAGCGACTGGAGCGACTCGGTGTTCTGGGGCTCCATGAAGAAGAATAACAGTACAGGTATCATCCTCCTCCTCATCACTGACTGCACACGGTGACAGATGTGTTCATGTTCAGTGTTTGAGTGTTGGTCTGTTGATCAGAATCTCCAAGGTTCTGCATAAGATCTCAGCATGTTCACTGATTGTGTTTGTGTGTGTGTGTGTGTGTGTGTGTATGTAGAGCCAGGACAGCAGACGTCTGCAGTGCTGATGGTTCTCTACACAGTCGGAGCTGCCATCGTTCTCATTGTGCTCACCTGCCTGCTCATCAACAGCGAGAGGTTCAGCACACACATACACACACACACACACACACACACACACACACACACAGCTCTCTGAGGGGAGTGTTCTCTAGTGTATCTGGTGAAGCAGGAGTTGAACTCTCACCCTTTCCCTATACTTCCACTCGAGATGCTGCTTTAGTTACACACACGGTGTGTGTTTTTCAGAATCCGAGTGATCCTGGTTCCTGTTGTACCGAGTCCCAAAAACCTCAGGGAACTTATTGACAACTACAACGGAAATGTGGAGGTGAGCCACTTCCTGTAACATGCAGCAGTGTGTGTGTGTGTGTGTGTGTGTGTGTGTGTGTGTGTGTGTGTGTGTGCGCGAGAGACAGACAGCTGCTGATGTAGATTAAGATGGAGGTTTAATCTGCAGTAAAATCAGGATGGTGTGTGAGGTTCATCAGTGTGGTGCTGGATGAAGATAATGAAACAGGAAGTTGAAGGTTCTGTTTGATCTTCTGCAGAACTGGCTGCACATCTCTAAAGAGTTGCAGGACGGATTCAAGCCGAACTTCAGCGAGCGTCCCTGCACTGTGCGGGAGTTCAGGACGGAGACTCACAGACAGTCCCAGTGTGACGACTGTCCCTCAGTACACACAGACCTTCTGATCTGACTACCCGTCTCCCAGACACGCCCACAGCACTGAAACCACACCTCTCAATGGACACAAACACACACAAACACGCACACACATACACACGCTCTGAGGTGTAGCATTTTGACAATGCAGTAAGAGTGTCTGTGTGTGTGTGTGTGTGTGTGTGTGTGTAAAGTCAAAATATGTATACCTCTACATAACACCTTTATAATACAGTGTTAATAATTCATTAAAGTAAAAAAGAATTGATAAATAAAAATCAGTTTTTTGTATATTAATGTTTTTTATAATGTGTGTGTGTGTGTGTGTGTGCTTTGTGGGGGAAACAGAACAGGATGTATGATTGTATAAATCCTAATAAAAAAAACAATAAATGAAACATTTTAAATAATTCAAAATGAATGAATTGAACTGATTAAAACAAAATAACTGAATCATGTGACTGAATCATGTGACTGAATCATGTGACTGAATCATGTGACTGAATCTAACACCCCCTGACCTTCATCCTCTTCATCAGTGTTGTCGGCACCACCAGCAGGAATGAGTGTTTTTCTGTGTATCATGTGACTGATATTCGGCACACGACTATAAACAGAAATATCTATAGAACAGTATTTATTTATTATACACACACACACACACACACACACACACACACACACACAGAGTTCAGAAAAGGTGAAGACAGAAGATACTGTTATATGACCGACTTTATCACCTCAGTCATATCCTACTGATCAAATCTAATAACAGACTGAATATCAAAACACACACAGCAGTTTATTACTGATAAACACTTCAATATTAATCATTAGCAACTAAAATCCACTACAATCATCACACTCCTGTGTGTGTGTGTGTGCGTGTGTGTGTGTCTGTGTGTGACTTTATCCCAGCTGATCCTCGTATTGTTTTCTAAAACAGTCCCCTGCAGGGAAGAAATCCCAGCATCGCTCCTGATACATCTTCCAGACGTACGACTCCTGAGACACACACACACACACACACACACACACACACACACACACACAGAAACTGTAAAGATCTAATCTAAATGAATTGTGGTGTGTGTGTGTGTGTGTGTGTGTTACCTGCCCGGTGTGCTCCGTCTCTTCCTTGTTTATCAGGTACATCAGGAAGAATCTGAGACACAGAGCATCACCTGATTATTAAAATCCAACATCCTTCTGCACATCACACAGAGTCCTGATCACACAGGGAATTGTGGGTAATAACTAATGCAGGAAGAGGGACATGCTGTAGAGGTGAGACACAAGACTGTTTATGTAACGTGTAATTTTACATAAAAAAGAAGGAAGTGTCCCCTTCATGACGGGGACAGTAATTCTAATCTAATAAATCACCTAATGAATCTAATGAATCACCCAATGAATCTAATGAATCAACCAATGAATCTAATGAATCACCCAATGAATCACCCAATGAATCACCCAATGAATCGAATGGATGGTGTGTTTTCTCTCAGACGGGGGAAGCAGGTGTAAACACTCACAGGTAGTTGGCCAGATTGTGTTCCTCTAAGGTGTGTGTCTCAAAGCCGTGTGGAGTCGTGTCAAAGTAATCACTCCCAATCCCACAGATAAAACATTTAGTCTGGAGAAGAAAATCATTTATTACACACTGACACTGTACACACACACATACACACACACACACACACACACGGTGCAATGTATATCCTGTGTACCTCCATGTCTTCTTTGACCTGTTCCTGCTGGTCTCTCAGCTCACCAAAGGCATCAATAATCAAACCTGTAGCAGAGAAAAGTTCAGTTCAGTTAAACTTCATTTCAACTAACACACACACACACACACACACACACACACACACACATACACACATTAAACTGTACCCTGAATAATGCCAGCAGGATGACGATTACGAAGAAGAAGAAGGTGATGTCAAAAACAACCCGGTAAAGTTCATACTCATCACCTGCAGGATCCTCAATCTCATCTCCAATACCACCACCTGCTCGCACTCCAACATACATGTGGAACAGATAACACTGAAAGAGAGAGAGAGACAGAGAGA
>VCAZ01000499.1:0-22373 GCA_005784505.1 Bagarius yarrelli | reverse complement strand
TTGAAGATGTGAAGGTGAGTGATAATAAACGTATCACATGCCTCTGACCCATTCTTTATTTCGTAGCTCATTTTCTTGCCCCCTGACACCCACAGCATGGCCATATGAGGGATTGAGAAGTGACGAAACGCACCAGTGCCACTAGATTTGTGTCAAAATCCATTTCCATGAAATTTTCTAAAATCGACTGATAAAAATGCCAGGTACAAAATGAGTTTTCTAATAGGGTTATTAATATTAATTTAAACCAACTATTTTATTTCAGCATGCTAAAAATATATATATACTAGGATAAGATTTGTTCGAGATACTTCGAAGAACACGTAGACCGATATGTAAATTTTGCCCACTTTCTTATTGAGCCCTCATTAAAAAATAGAACTGGTTTAAGGGACGTCACGTCGTGTCATATTGGAGTTTGATTAAATAATAGTAAAGTGAATACAAGCTGTGATTAAGTCTGGCTTTTTGGTTGGATTGGTAAAGTGGATTGGTGGTTGCTTTAAACTGAAAATAATGATTTGCTGTTTAAAGCCTTGAACCTTTAGGGTCCTTGAAAACTGCTGTAGTCTAATTCGTCTAATAAGTAAAACCAGCTATTTTATACCATGAAACGCAGAAGCTATTTTATAATTTGCTGTTTTATTTCATTTCAGTAATTTGATTGGATTGAACATTCTGATGATTCTCTAGCGAAGATGCGACTGTGCTTATGAGCCCGGTTTTGCATAAAAATTCTGCTTAGACAGTACAGCGCATTATCTGCAACCTCGAAGCATATTCCTACACGCTAATTTATGTTCAATATTAAATGTTAAGGACATGGTCGTTAGGGAACGGAGATACATCAGAGTAATATGGCCAACTTAAAAAAAAAAAAAATTCATCTCAGCCTCAGTGAATATGTGTTTGATTTTGGGCCTGTGGTTCAAATCCCATGAAGCCCAAATCAGAACTGGGACGAATTTAATAACCAAAACGGCACTAGAACATTCGCAGCTAGTTAACGTCTATACTCAGTGACGTGTCCAGAGAACAAAAATGTTGCATAATAAATAGAAAAGTACTCCTTGTTAAATAAATAATAGGAGCACTACAAGTCTAGACAGGGCAATAGATAGACCAGGGCGAATTCTTATTTAGACAATACCATCTAGCTTATCAACTTATTATTAGCTGTTGCTGGAGGTCTGCAGTTGGAAACACAGCACAGCTGAAATAAATCTCTGTTTCAGACTGATTTGATTCTCATCCTTATTTAGGCTAATTTGTCAGTTTTTGCATTATTACAAACCATTTCAACATTATTATAACAATTTTACATTAAGTAAAGGCTATTTTTCTTTATTTATAACCCTAAAATATTTATTATCCCTTAGAATATTGTTACTTTTGCATCAGATTGTGTTCAAGACATTTCGGTCCAATAACATTGCATCAGCATCTGCATCTCATCTGTATCTGTATCTATTAAATGCTCCAAATATCCATATCTGTATCTGTGTTTGGACTTAATCCTGATGTGGATGTGGTCTAACATAAATGATTAACGATTCCCGCTGCTATCTCAATTGTTTCGTTACATAACTTTTGGCATATTAGTGTCTTCCACCAGAAAAGCTCATACATTGACAAATACAAATGAAACAAAAGCATCATTATTGTATTTTAACTACATCTATATATTTTAGCTTGATGGGATTCCAGAGGTTATTTAGTAAGAGTGTAAATTGACTCTGTCCTCTGTAAGTCAGCATGATGAGCCCAGCAGGAGCAGATGCAAACGCTCGGAAGCTGAGACTGGAATAGTTTCTCATTCCGGGAGCTCAGGCTAAAATATTTCCATGCTGAACTGGATCATCATCCTGTAGTCATGATAAAAGAGAGCATGCCATTTTGAATTTATGTTTCTGTCTCTGGCCTCTCTACCCACCTGCTGTGACGTGATGATTCCGATACAGATGTTCCTGCTGAATTGTAGAACAATGCCACTGATAACAATTCATCGAACATTTACGGTTGAGATCATTAATAAAGGGCGACGAAAAATCTTTTTCACTGGAATGTTTTTCCATTTAAAAAAAAATAATGTATTGGATACCTGTCCATTACATGTAATAGGAATACATGGAAATAGTTTCATGCTTACTTCAACAATCGCCTCCACATTTCTAAAAAGACAAGATTTCGGAGCCTGACTTTGAGGTTTTTTTTTTAATCCACAAAAGTATTAGTGAGTCCAGGCAGTTGGTTGAGGAGGTCTGGGGTTCAGTCTGGGTTTCAGCTCATCCCAAACGTAATCAGTAGGGTTGGGGTCAGGGCTCTTTGTAGAACACTCAAGTTCATCCTAGTCAAAAATTAAACACCAGATCTTCATGGAGCTCAGAGGTTTTGTGTACAGGAACATTCTTAATCCTGGAACAGTGTTTGGTTCTCGTAGTTCCAGTGGAAAAATAACTGCTACAAAATATAAAGACATTCTAGACAACTGGGTGTTTTTTGGATTTTGTGGTAACAGTAACTACTGACGAAGGTATGATTGTATGTAGGGCTACCATATTAAAGATGTAAAATGTGATATCCGATAGCATGCTAAATAATGCGATATTTGATAGAAGACACAATATTTTAATAAATGAAACAACCAACATATTTTTCCATTCACCTGTGTTAGAAGATTTTTGTTGATCATAGCTGATAAAAATTATGCTTGGGTTTGGGGCGACTGTAAAGATTTGCAGTGTTTCTCTTTTACGCTGCCACTCGAGATTTACATGTTCTACATAGAACTTCAGTTTGCATGTGGTCATTTATTTTAAAACCCCCAAACTCTTCTTCGTTTTGGCATTAAGTTGTTGGCAGCAGCTGTGGGTGCCTCGGGCTTATCAAAATTAGCTCACTATGAAAGGTTCGTGGCTTGTTGATTGCCTTGCATCGAAGATATTTTACCATCTTTGACTCTGCGTTATTATTTGAAGTGGAAAATAGCTCATTTATCGCTAACCATCGCAATACGCAAGTAGGCACATTTTCGATATTTCCATATATTCTGCGCAGCCCTACTAAGTTATCCGACACATTTTGACCATATAGTTTATAAGAAATGAAGCCAGCAGCTACTGTTTAGCTTTGGCATTTTACAGGGCGCAAGGAGACAAGATACAAAGGCTACAGGCAGTAATTTTTATTTTATACCAAAAACAAATGATCGAGATAGATTTGGCTGTTTCAAATAAAGACAAGAAAGCAGGATCTCTGCCTGGCTTTTTTTTTAACTTTATCTTAGCTCACTTTTAAGGAAAAAACGTGTTACCTCATACATTGTCTTCAAAATCCTAGCAACATGATGGTGTCACATGATCCTTTAGTCTAAACAGTCTGGATCTAAGAAAAAGAAACAGTACCAAAACAAGAAGTGTTTTTTAATAAAAAAAAACCCCATGCATTATATATTTCCGGATCAGGACAGGTTTTTATTACTTATACTGTTACACAGGAATCAGCCACAGACATTCTCCAAAACTATTTTTTTTTTTTTTGCGACAAAACGTTTATTTTTAATTCTGACTGCTTGGATTTTCGCACTAGCGACATTGGCACCTCAGTATGATAATAGAAGTTAAAATCCTTTTATCTTTTTTATTCTACTGAAGGTTGTTTAACTAATTACAATTTCAGCTAGAAAAAGCACTCGGATAAGAATTATTTTTGTACAGAAACTGGGATAAATGTCAGAAATGGGACACCATGTACACCATGATCAACAACACTAAAGCTTCGATCCACCACCGTCTGATTTTATTCATTTATTATTGCATGCTTATAACTGTGCACCAAAAAACAAAGCAGTTTAGCAGAAAATTTAAGGTCTATACATATGAAATGTGATCAGTAATAAAATATTGGAAGTACAGTGAATATAAAAATAAGATGACAGCGCATACTAATTTTAATATATTAAAAACACATTCTTACTTTACAATATTTGTGTAATATGTACGAATCGTCTACCTTAAACACTGAAATAAACTGTTATTCTTATTCTTTCCTATGATGCTTGAATGTATTTGGCAATAGCGATTAGTAGTACAGTGTCACATGTCTTTAGTGTAAGCTATTATATGCCTGTAGCTTATGGCCGAGGTCAGAAGTTGAGAAAAGGGTAATCAGTGAGTTTAAAAAAAAAAAAAAAACACCTTCTGTGCATGGCATACTCGGTGGGTTTTTTCATTTGTGTCTCAGCAAGACTCCATCTTCTGTTGACTCAATATTGTAATCAGAAACCCAGGGAGCCAAGATGGATACAGCAGGTCATGTATGCCGTAATTAGTGGAGAGAATAGAAAGTCAATGTCTTAACATCCTGCTAACATCGTTATTGACCCTGCCAAGCTTTAGCCACATGCAGAAAAAAAGAGATATTATAATTCTGACCTTGCGGTGTCATCATACATTCTTTTAAAAAAAAAAGTCACTGCCACATTTGGGTTTCTGATAAACTGCAGCACGAGACAGGTTATTTATCTTTATGTTTTGTTCTTCGTAAACACACATTTATGAAATTCCAGCCAGCTAATGGATATGAATTCATTTTCTGTAGCTAAGCAGTTCAATTTGTGTGCTGACATCACATCAATATTCATATACTTCCCCTCATTAAAATGAAAATTTGTTATTGGTCATGTATGCCCCCTGGCCTGTGCAGTTTTCTGCATAAGAAGGCCACATGCTCAGAAATTAATATAGGATATGAGGAACAGTGCTAACACAGCACTCTTTTTCGGTCGAAGGAACATGCTGACTGGCGGCATTCTTAACAACATGAATGCCACATTATCATTAAGATAACTAACGGAATAGATATAAACTGCAGTTTATACATAGCGGATTGTTGTTAGTTCTCTTAATAACAAAAATGTGTTGGTATGATTGCACAAAAAGATACAAATATGAAAAGGAATGATCACGGGTATTTAATGATAGAAACGGGAATATTTGATATTCATAGAGACACTTGGGTGGACAAAACTATTAGCTAGCCCACCAAACAAGTGAAAGATCTAGTGTCTTGCCTAGATGTGATCCTGGATTAACATCCTTCGTTGATCCTGAATCAACATTCTAATCAGCTAATCATCTTAATCACCTGATGTCATCAGTGTGTGCCAACCAAACCCACCTTGATCCATATTTCAGTCTTCGAACACAACAAACGCACTAAGAAACTTAAACTAGGCAAACTAGTTTGATAGACTGGTAATTTATTGATTTGGGCCTCAAGTTTGGGCCTCAAAATTCTAATAAAGGAAACAGGAAAAATGTATTGTATCATGACATCCTATACAAAACAATTCATCAACCAGATCGTTCCTCTGTCTGATCTATGTAGCGCAGCAGGCAATGCTAATTTTACTGCAAAAACCTATAATAAAAGTCACATTTTTTAAGTTAGAAGCAGTCAATAGTTAAAAAATATGCATTGCATTCGCTGCAGCAAAAACTAAATGAATGAATACAGTGGGCTGTTGGTAGTGCTGAAATTTCAAAGCACCTTTGTTAAGAACGTTGTAGTAATTTAATACGTTGACCAGCAGACTGTCAAACTCCAGCCTTAATCCTTGATGACATGAGAAATTGTCAGGCTGTGTAGATACTGATGTGATCCCATGGATCAGTTTGAAGGCCTAACCCATATGTTCTTCCCCAGTTGGCATATTATAAGCGTATCAGAATTGTGAATGACAGAAATAACATTTTTCATGCTGAGTGATGGTGCAGGAATCTCTAGCCCGCTTATAGCCGTCACTCTGTCTGCTTGCTGTGCTCTGATCTACAAACTTCACCATGCTCTCCAGCTTGGATTCCCTCCATCTGCAAAGTATCATGTTCTTTAAAGCCTCAGGTACAGAGAGGAGATATTAAACACAGATTTCCATTAATAGCAGAGAAGAAACTTTAACAAGAACAGTAACATATAGAACTGAATCTGATTGGTAGTCTGATGGTAATTCATTTAAACAGCAGCGACGGAGCGACAGGTGTGCCAGGTGTAATTCACATCACAGCTTTTGTTTAAATACATCATCTTTTTTTATGCTAACATCTTACACTACGGAGACACACAGCATAAATCTGCATGTTAACTTCATAATAAACAGATCAAGAAAAAACGTACAGTTTATCACCAGCATGTTGAAGATTTTGGTCGGGAAATGTTTATTTAACAATTATAGTAGGTGTCTCAGATGTCAGTACTTTGGAACAGTCATGTTTTCCAACAAGTGAGTGAAAGACTTATTGCTTTTCTATGCTTTTGTAAGATAACGTGAGTTGCTTGCGCTAACTTAAAGAAAGAGGCATGGAGAATGGGGCTGGTGAGGGATCAACTGCTCACGACTGCTGCCGCTACCCTAAATGGATAAAAAGTAGGTTTCATGATGTGGAAGGTCACACTTTTATGGATTCTCTTCATGTGATCACAAAATTTAATGCAAAATGTGTGTGTGTGATTCCCAATTGTCAATTGTTGGGATTTGGAAAAAAAAGTCATATGACATCATCACAAGACACATACAGCAAAAGCCCTTGGTAAAGCGTGCATCAAACATAAGTAGAACTGTCTTATGGAGTAATAACGTGTCTTCTCACTCGTAGGAGTTTCTATAAGAAATCCAGCGCTTGAAGTTTTGTCGTTTGTTCTAGCAAATTTTAAATAACATTTTAATCTGCAACATTCACAAAAAACCTGATGGGCCTATCATACAGCACATGTAGTCATGTTTTATTTCTTACATTAACAACCCTATAAGAATCCTGGTGGTTTGTTACACTTCTTTCATTTCCCCCTGTCGTCTGGGCATCAGACTGAAGCTTGATAGCCTGCTGAGAAACATATTTAATTACCCCCAGCTTTCCTCAAAAAAAAAAAAAGAAAAACCTGATTGTTCTCAGGGGAACTGCCTTTTTCATTACTGTAAAATATTTACATTTATATTAAATCCTCACTTCTTGTAATATTATCATTTAATATTCTTTAGTGTAGTTACAGGCAGCTTGGTGGCTTAGAAGGTTCCAGGTTCGTATCCTCTGCATGGGCCTTTTTTGTGTGGAGTTGGTGATCCTAAATTGCCCATAGGAGTGGGTGTAAGCGCGTGTGGTTGTTTGACTGTGTGTGTCCCTGTGAAGGACTGGCGATCTGTCAAGGTTGTACCCCTGTCTTTCACTTAGTGACAGCTGGCATGGACTCCAGCAGATCCCTGTGATCCCGATTAGAAATAAACGTGGATGGATGGATGGATGGATGGTATAGTATAGTATAGTATAGCTACATTACCCAAATCTCCCGCCGCCATATAAAGTATGTACTCCATACCTACCTTTTAACATACACTTTATTGCCAAAGGTTTGTGGACACCACATTAGTGTTTGATACCACAAGCTCTGAAGCATAAAGTAGACTAGGTTGTCTCTATATGTTGTAGCAATACATCATTCCTTCACTGGCACTCAGAGACACAAACACTGTTCCAGCATGACAATGTGCCTCTGCACAAAGCCCCTGAACTCCATGAATGGAACACAGACTTCACCCCAGACCATCTTAGCCAACATTAGTGTCTGAATACTATAGTAGCTAAATAAACACAAATTCCCAGAGCTACACTCCGCATGGAGGATATTATAGGGGTACAAGAGAGACTAAATCTGAAACACGTGATCTACAAACTTGTGGGGGGAATGGGGGGTTGGGCACTGTGGGGTTTAAAGTGTTGAATGGTGGGCAAAAAAAAAAAAAAAAAAAAAAAAGGGTTAGTTGACAGGGTTCAATTCCCAGTACCACCAAATAGCCACTGTTGGGCCTTTGAGAAAAGCCCTTGAACTCCAATTGCTTAGTTGTATAAAAAGAGATAAATGTAAGTTGCTTTAGATGAGGGCGTCTGCCAAATGCAGTGGTTAAATACATGGTCGGGACTAGCAATACTTTGTTCAATAAAGTGTACATTATACACACGTATACTGTATTTGTAATGGCACATTTTAGTCCAATATATGAATTTTGACCGCATGAATTTTTGTCTATCAGATTTAAACTGAACAAACGGCTATTTAGACGACTTAAAAAGTCCTGCAAAGGTTCTAAACGAGGACTGGTTTTCCTGCTGCCGTGTGATTGATGAATGTCACTTCAGGGATTAAATAACATCCGCTCATTTCTGTGTAATGCCATCTCTTTGCCCTAATGTCTGTCTGTCTGTCTATGTGACAGTTTGCTTTTCAGCAGACGGTACAAATCTCCACTCGTGACGTGATACCTGTCATGTTAAAAAAAAAAAACAATCCTACTCGCTCAAGCATGTGACTTTAGGGAACTGCATCGTTACCTTGCAAAGCACCAAGATAAAAAAAAAATAGCATTGTACCCACATGAGAACATTCTTTTTCTTTTTACTGAAATAATACCCAGTTCATCATGTCCTTGGATGGTTGTAATTATATGACATTTTGTAATTAGAAGGGTAATTGCTTAAAATGTAGAGTAATCTCTGCACGCTCTTCTGAGGATCCGGGGGCAGAAGGTCAGCAATAGATGATGGGAAATGGGACAGGAGTTTACATGGGAATGTTTACTTTCTTTTTATGACAAGTAGGTAGCAATTACTTCCACGGTTACCTATTAGCTGCCTTTTTTGGCATTGCAGCTGCATTCTCATAGTTTTTAAAGGAAAATAAAATAATATATATTTAAAGCACACCTAGACTGTGAAGGGCGTCCAAGTAGTGCTAGTTTAGACATTAGTCTCTTATTAAAGGTGACTTTGCTTCATTAAACAACATAATTGCGAACATTTTGCTTGTGCTTAAGGCTTTATGGGATATTAAACATCATCATTAATGTGTAGTAGTTCCAGTGGATAAGCCAGCAGTTTCTCTTTTACCCTAATCATACACAGAGTACTCACGTTGTCAAAAGAAATGCCGGGGAGTCTGGATTTAATTGTGTTTTTATTGTAATTTAAAGGGTAATTGCTTAAAGTGTCTAGAAATGAACTAATAATTCGAGACCACCATGAACTCGAACGAGGTTAGACAGGTGCTGAAGATGAATGAATGAACAAACGCACTACTTTAACTTTTCACATGAAACTTTAAAACAGCAAATTTTAACCCAGGACTATCTGTGTCTTAGACGACCCAGTGGATTACATAACACTACCTGAGAGTGCAGGAGAAGTCACTGTGTGGATTACCTGCCCGCCATAGGTACAAAACTACTCAACATATTTTTTAAGGAAAAATGTTTTGGACGAACAGAGTGAAAGAAACCCAAAAGAATAAATAATAATATTAATATTAATATTAATCTGAATATATATATATATATATATATCTATATATATATATATATATATATATATATATATATGTGTGTGTATATATTCACAAAACTGCTTCATGTTCATGTGAAAATATATTCATAAAATACATTTTACTAATGCAAACCACATTTTACAGACGTCTACAATAACTCTACAATATTTTTTCATTATAAGTTTTTAATGTTTAAAATTTACAAGTTTATTGTAACTAAATGTGTAAATCGCCTCAAAAATATACTAACAATATTCACACACGTATAACCATTTGCACATTCACAGTCAGGATGTGTTTTGAAACATTCCAAACTTTTGTATACTTTTTGTTAGCAAGAGTGAATTATTCTTAGCCAAATTATTATTATTTAGTTTTATTATAGTCAGCTATACTATGGCCTTCGGTGTTTTTGTTAGCTGTGTATGATATGGGCAGAAACATGCGAGCTGTGGTCACAAAGGAAGCAGTTTTTACTGCAGTAAGATTACACAGCCAAAAGGGTTTTCAGTGGTTTTTGTTCATCTAACATGAACAAATTGAGGTTTCTGTAGTCCAAAATAAGGGTTTGTGACTTGTTCTGGACATGAAAGGACATAAAAGGGGAGGAGGGCCATTGGAGTAAAAAAAAAATAATAGTACAAATAATAATAAAAAAAATGAATATTAAAAAATTTGTACTAACACCACTAACTTTGGCGTTTTTATAGTATTTTGAAATGTGTACAAACTTTGGCAATTTCAGTTATAAATTAAACTAGCAGGATGCAGACTATTTTAGTAATAGATAATAGATTTAATGTCGAATGTCTCATTTGTTTAAGTAGTGATTCTCAACGGGGGTGGTAGAGTTCCCCCAGTGGGCGTTTAGACAACATCAGGGGGTGTTGGAAATCTGGTGTTGCCTAGGACGGCGTTTTTTTGAACACTTATGGTCCATGTGGAAGTTTGCCAGATTTCCCCACGACATTAGCAAATTAATAACAGAAGAAAAAAAAATTATATGCTGCTAATATAACGCTGATTATTTTTGGTATGGTATGTCTGTATTTCCCTTAACTTTTAGCTCAACAGGCACAGGGCTCTCACTGATTTGCTTATAAACTGAAGACTTGTATGAAATTGTATGCATTTATTAAATTCTTTGTTTTAAAGAATATTCTTCTCCCCTTTTTGTAAATTGTAATAATGCAGTAACTTCCACACATAACAACAGGGGTCTGAATAAATGATGACCTTTAAGACAGAAAACATCCTGTTTGTACTCTACAGCACGGTGAAATTTGTTTCTTTGCATATCCCATCTTAGAAAAAATCGGGGGTCAGAGCGCAGGGTCAGCTATGAAGGAGCAGACAGAAAGGGTTGAGGTGTCTTTCTCCAGGACCCAACAGTGGTGGTGGGGCTCTTAAACTCTGGACTTCCTTGTCTTCCAATTAACAACTCAGCACGTTAACCAGTTATACCACCACTGCCCTCAGCAGTTTGTTTGCAGTTTGTCTGCATGGGATGTGGGTTGGGTTGGGAGGTGGTAAGGGGTTTCAAATAGGCTTAAAGTGAAGATAAGCATAAAATGTAACCTAACTTTTTCTCCCAGGCAAGTTGGTCACATTATTTTTCTATTTAAATCTGATCATAACTAAGTGCTGAAATATGGGAAAATGTGAATGGATCTGTTTGTCTTATTTGCCCAGAGCTTAAAGCCATGTGTTCTGTTTATTATTTGCTGTAGTAGACAAGAGAGATTGTGTGTTGAATGAATAGACACACCTTCTGTTCTCGTCCATCCACTCTAAATCCACCTCACAGTCTTACCGTTTACAACGTGTCTACACCAATTCGCAGGCGAGTTTGACACAACGCATCCTGCAGTAAGGGATCGAGTCGGGCGCTGGGTGGCAGCGATGCCTGTGCCGACCCTGATTCCTCCAGGGAGTTCTCGGCTTACAGCTGTAGCATCCTGCCGCATAAACTAGGCACGAAGAAATAACACGCCGCCATCTGGAACACAGCCTCTCCATCACACTCACCTCAATTCAATTAAAAGCTTTTTTCGTCACGCCAGCAAGACTTTTTTCTTTCATTTTTTTTTTTTTTTTACTGTTTCTTAAGAATCTTTAATCTTAAAGAATCAAAGAAAGAAACGCTGTTGCTTTTTTGGTGTTGTCTGTTTTAATGCTCAGGGGATGCAATTTGATCTTTTAAAAGCATGTGCGAAGCAGGTGTGGAAAAGTAGCGTGTGAAATCTGGGAGGGTGAATCTGGGCTTTGTGGTGCTCGCTCGGTGAAAGCACTTTAAGGCTGTGGGTTCGACCTGCGTGCTCAACGCGACCCTCTTCTGACCCCACTTTAAGGCACAATGAAAACACCCCTGAAAGCTTTTATTGTACTTCAGCACCTCGCACTCCTAGTTTCTGTCCCTCAATAAGAAGGTTTGTTATCACCCTGGGCTTCTCTCAGTACACTTTAACCATGTCCTCTCACAACTCCAAAGCAGTTTTACCTTCAACATCATGTCAGTTCTGCTTGTGTTTCATGTTCACACTTGTCAGTGTTGTACCAAAATCTGTTCACATTGGAACCCCCAGGTGGCAAGCCTTAATAAAAAAATGCATTAAACATTTTTCTTTTCAAATATTGATGACATGTATTTGTTATTTCTGGTAGAATTCTTTTCAACTTCCTGCTGATGTCACTGGAGGTCGTTGCTAGAGTTGCTGTGATGTCTTTAGCTATTTTTACAACTACAATGGCTTCCCATTCCGTCCACTAGATCCTTATTTTCAACCAAATCATTTTTTCTCACCATGGCTGATAAAAGAGGGACATATTTGGATTTCCTTTGACACATTTTTCCCTACACATATAAGTTTAATGGTTGAAGATAACAGCTTTAAACTTTATAGGCTTCGAGCGCTTGAGGCACCTTATGGAAAAGAAATGGGTTTGATTTACCCTAAAAATGTGGCATATGTGCGTTTAGTTTTGAAACTTTTACATTTACAGCATTTTGGCAGATTTTCTTATCCAGAGCGACTTACATTTATCTCTTTTATACAACTGAGCAATTGGGGGTTAAGGGCCTTGCTCAGGGGCCCAGCAGTGGTAGCTTGGTGTTGCTGAGAATCGAAACCCGGGATCTTCCGATTAACAGTCCAAACACCATGACCAATGCGCTACCACTTCTCACTTTTATTATGCATATATTGCCCCTAATAGGCTAGGTGTATAAAAATATCTTTTAATTTTTTTTTTGTGCGTTGAGTATTTACTTTTATATAAGTTTTAAAGGTCATACTAAGCTCTGGAACCAAGGTGTTGGAATAATAAATCTTCCTGTAAGTGTCAAAAGATCCAATTTATTACTTGTTTTCAACGCATAAAGATCGATTTCTTTCTCACAGACTTAAACTGGCACAAAATTTGTTGCTCTTTATTCGACAAAGATTTGGGCTTTTGATACACTTTAGTTTTAGTTTGTGATCCAATGAACCCGCTTTGATCTATTTATTAAGACCCTTCATTGGATAAGGACGTCTGCCAAACACTGCAAATGTAAATGCTTACTGCCGAGTGTAACACGATCAAGCAATTCAATGCTCTTAATTGCACCCAAACAAGCTCAAATTCTGTTTTTGGAACCATGAGTACTACTGATCGAGTTTTAAGACAGAGGCGAAGAAGACTGTGTTAGACTAGGTAAAGATCATAAGATAAGCAGCACAGTAGGGTTAATGACACTCGACGCTCCAGGACCTGATCTGTGCAAGCAAACTGTACAGATGAGGAGGCGAGAGAGCTGGACAGAACCCAAGTAAAGATCTAAAGCATTGTTGTGTTAGTCTATTTAGGTCAAAGCACTTTTCTGTAAGACACAAAACTAAAATAGACCAGAAAATATCGATGACTCAAAAAGAAAGGCTCAGAATTTGATTGCAGAATGAATCCTGGACAACATCAAAGATTTCTCATTAGTTCATTTCCTTCTACTGTTTCTTTATGCTGCTTATACTTTGCTGCTGTGTGTCAGAATCCAACTTTACAAGTGGCAGACTTTTAACAACTCATGTGATCTTTCAGACATTAAAAACGTGTCTAAAAAGTTCACACTGAAGCCTGGAAAGCCTTCAAGGGATCTGTGGAACGAAGTAATTAATGCAAAGTACAGCTATGGGATTCAAGCTCATAACCAGCTTCTCCTACACCAGCAGTAATCAGTCTACTTTCACAGATGGACCCAGAGAACAGACCCATAAGAGAGACTCTGGACCCCACTGCGTTGAATAATCCAGCATGCCTGGAATAAAATACTTAGTATAAATCAATCTCTAAACCGGCCCCCTGCCTGCTTACCCATGAATTGAGCTGAAATACAGCTGCCTGAATTAATTCTGCTCAGTTAATTTTTATTTTACAACCACATGCTCTTTCAGAATATGTAAAAAAAAAAAAAAAAAAAAAAAAAAAAAGACCCTTCACCTAAAAACAGGGTGATGACATGATCATTTATCACACACAGTTTGGCGTACTAACAAGATGCTTCAGTTTCTGAGTAACCAAATTGTGTAAATAATGCAATGTGCCTGTGACTCTAGATTGACAGGCAGCTTAACCCCCGACCCTACCGCCCACCCCCCACCCTGCACAAACACATACACACACACACACACTCCTTGTCTGAGCTGCTGAGGGTCTTGACAGACAGGTGCGTTATTTTAGATATTTTTGGCTGTGAGACAACTGTGATGTGACTTTAAGTGTAAAAGTCATTTGCACGGCTTCTCAGGTGTCGGTTGGTCAGGTCATCGTTTTTCTGGAAAGAATAAAAGAAAAAAGCGAGGGAAGGGATGAATCACTTTGACGGCCAAAAATTGTAGACACACTATCGGATTTGGTTATAGTTTATCAAGCTAAGATTCCAAAAAAACAAAGAAAAGGGTAAACTATTTAGTGGAAGTAATATTTGAGTAGTAACATATTTACTTTATTACATTTACTTTAGCAGATTGCTGGAAAAAAAAAAAAATCACTTTTAAGAGTTTATTACTTTATTACTTTCACTCTCATTTTTAAGCTTCGAAATGTATTTTTCTTTCGCTACATTCTATGACGTTCCTCTATTATAATTAAACGTTGAAGTACGTATGTGAGGCCCGTTTTTTTTTTAATAATGTGATGCCTTTTTATGTGACTGTGACAAAAACAAGTTGAAATATCAGATGTAGAGAAATTTCCAGCTCCGACCTGAGAGCTGAGGGGGATTCGGCAACAAAAGTCACTTTAACGTTATTATAAACTCCCACACACTGAATTCTTTTTCGTCTTTTTTTTACGCATGTTATGTAGTCGAGTGTTAGTCTTATCATTCTATTCTTTATTACACATTAAAAGTTTGTTGTTACTTATACCATTTATATACTTATATTATTATAAGTATTTGTACCCGTATTTTAGTTATTTTTTGGCTACTTTACCAACCTCTGTGTAAATATTATAGTGCAGCGTAAATAGGTGCCAACAGTTTGTGTAGTGGAAAAAAAAAATTTACCTATTATTTTATAACATGATTATGAATTAAATAGTAATAGTTAAAAAAATAAAACCTGGTATATGACTGTTATGCGTTTAAGCTTTTTTAAGCGGTGGATATTTTATATAAATAAAATAAATAAAAACACATTTTTTAAAAATTACCTACAGATACATTTTAGCACCTATTTATATGAAAAAAAAAAACCCCCCACCAAACTGTTGGACCTTTTTGGTTAGATTTTATTTTTTCCAAAGTGAAGACAAAGTCAGCAGCCTGTTTGACTACTAGGTTAAAAAGTTACTTAAAAAGTTAGCGCTCACAATGCCTGCCAATTAAACAAATAAATTTCAAGCTTAATATTGTTGTTTGGTTCCTTATCCTGGAAAGACACATAGCTACATTTTTAAAGCTTAAGCTCAGGCATATCTGCAGTTTCATGGCCTAGCAGAGCAATAAATGCTGGTTGTGCCACTTAAGCGTGTCACGCTTTTAGCTTATCTGAGCATGCAGGTTGGCTGCCCGAGATGCCAGTGAGATATGGGCCAGGAGATACAGAAGTGCCATCTGAACCTGGCACTTAGCATCTCCTATGCTATCAGTTACAACAATCTGTAAGCGAGAAGGGTTTTTTTCAGGGCCGTGCTTTCAGACGAGCGTCTTTAAGGAATCATGTAGTGCTGAAGGACACACAAGGTGACGGCTCTTAAATGAGCATGGTGGCCAGATTACTTGGAAAGAAAAGGAGATAGCTTAGTTATAGCAATTACATTCATGCCATTATGAAGGCGTTATTCAGAGCAGCTTATGTTTATCACAGTTATACAAATGAACAGGCGCAGACCTTCCGAGATCTCGTAGAAATTCCTGAATTAACACCAGCTTTTGTAAATAAATTCTAAAGCATGTTGCAATTCAGTCATTTGTTGGAATAAAATTGCAGGAGTAAATGTTGCTGAATAGGAGGAGGAGACATTACCATCCATGTATGCATCTTCTTCAAAGTAAGAAGAAGGACGTGAGCTTGGGGTTTTACTGGTCATGTTTTGTGCTGGGCTTTACAAAGATAGGTCAAATTTGCCAAAATGCTCAAAGAGATGGAGTAAAATTAACAGAAAGCATGGGGTTAGCTTGAATTCGCCTTAACGGCCAGAGGTCCATGAAGGCGTCAGCACCTCCAGCTTGCATTTTTTTTAAACATTAAATATAACCTAAATACTCCTTTGTTTAGGGTCATACAAATAAAGGAAATACGTTATTCCAACCTGTATTTTGATATTCAGTGGTTGCCTTGGTGCCTCGACTTACAAGTTTAATTCATTCTGCGACGGAGCTCATAACTCAAATTACTCGTATGTTAAATCAATTTTCACCTTTAAAATGAATTGAATGCCATTAATCTGTTCTGGGTCCCCCCCCAAAAAAAAAACACTGCAATTTTTTTTTGTTACATGTTTTTAAAATAAGAAAAATAAATAAATAAACAAATAACGAATACTGTATTAAAAACAATACAATAGAATGTACTGCAATAAACTGGTATTATTAGGTAAAATGTACAGCATTTGCCTTGGAGATCAGACGACTCCACTTGCTAACGCGCTCCTGTGACTAGCTATTGAGCGAGACACGGGATGCTGGGCTTCTTTTTTTTTCTTGTGTCGTTTATTGGCAGTTTTCAAGCCAACTTATGGTGTATTACTGCTACCAACTGAACTGGAGTCTGAAGCATTGCCGGGTTGGGAGAAAGAAAAGAAAAACACTGTGGTGCCAACTAGCGGTTTGGTGTCTGAAGCTAGCAACACAAAGCAAAAAATCGTCTCAGAGACAGCTCGTCAAGGTGCCCTTGTGTTTAAAAAAATAAAGAAAAACACACAGGATGCGCTTACTGCCGTCTTGTTCTAAGCAATAGGCAATATTAAAAATCCTTGAGGGACTCTTTAAGGGCATTTCTCAAAGGCCTGGCAGAGAAAGCTGAGTGAACTTTCAACATATTAGCAGTCTAACTCGTTACCACTGAGCTACCATTTTCCTAGCAATAACTGGACACTATAAAAGCTGTTTAATAACCCACTTTAAAAGAAATGCTTAAATATAAACATGTTTATAAGATTAACAGAAACACGTCAAACTTAGCACCATCACTCACGTCCATCCGAGGGCCAAACACCAAATCCTGCTTGTGTAAAAATGTATTCCCGCCGCCATTTAGTTAATAGATCTATTAGGTAGCAGAGAGTGAGAGCGAAATGACTGTGTGCTCGGCTGTATGTGTGTGTGTGTGTTTGATGTGAGCCGAGTGTGTGACATGTTAATTCAGCTTTATTTATGACCAGCAGTGTTGCAAGTGAAGTCTTCCTGTGTGAGTTGGATCTCCTCAAGCCCATATCCTCCTAGAGAGAGCAAAAACATGCTGCCCTGTCGGAGACACGGAATAGCCGGGGAAAGGATTAACGTAGCAAGCTAGCAGCCTGCTAAAGTGGGGGGCTAAATGCACACCTGCTGAGAGAGTGGAGGCTAATCGGATTTCCCTTATTGCCGTTATGGCTGCTCGCTGCTTCTCATATGGTTTATATTTATGGACGGATGTTGCTCAAGCACACACATTCGTCCACCTCCTCCGTCTATCTGATTAGATCCTCGATGATGGCTGTGTCCCACAGCCGTAGTGATCAATCCTAATTTAGTGGTTGAATTAGATTAACATAGAAGAAAGTGCAGTGCATCCACCTGAACGGTTGAAAGGATGTATCCATCTGTATCAACTGCCAAGCTGTGTGAGCCCAAAAGAAAGCGGCCTCTCTTGTTGGTTTTGGATTCGACGATCCAAGAATCACACTGTAGTAGTTAGTCAACCAAAAATATGCTAACCTGCCACTCACTCCTCAGACCATCTGTTTGTCTTGGACCGAGCTGATGTGTGTGATATTTACATGGCTCACACTCATCTTTTTCTCACTTTCTCACACTGTAATTGTTTTATCTCTGGAGAAAAATCAGAAATGCTGCCTCTTTTTTTTCATACTTGTCTGTTATAATACACTAAAATCAGCCCAAAGTGCATTTTAGTTATTCGTCTCGCTGATCAGCAGCTTTGGAAAATCACTGATGAATCCTCTTTTCCCCCAAGGCTGTTTGTCGAAATCCAATTTAGCAAGCTAAGCACATTTCCTGCAGCAAGGCATAGCCTGTCGAAGAGACATGCGGGTTTATGACTATTATTTTCCCCACAGTGCAACGAGCAGAGACGGATGTATAAGTAACTCACCGTTTCTAAACTATCATTCATTCTCTTTCCTATGTCTTTTTATTGCTTTTTTACCTTTCACTCAGGAAAGGACTTTTAACAGCTGCTCGAGGTTCTTCCAGCAGAAGCAAATATTCATGAATTGTATTTTACATTGTACAGTAAATCCAGACAGTGTGGACTGTGCTATACAAAAATGTATTAGCATATCTCTGAAAGTGAAAAGCGACAACATTATCCCCATTATCCTAGCAAATTTCACCGAAATCTGATATTTAGCAACACAAGCACAGGAAAAACACCCCCATTAAAGTAAGGAATAGGTTTAACTTGAATGATTCATTGGTTGACTGCTGCTTTAGTTACTTTGGGAAATATGCGGATTCATTTATTATTAAACATTAGTTACACCGATAACAAGATATAAGGCAAAAAGTCACGAGTGCAAAAGTCAGTCTGCTGGTGAGCTACCGGGTGTTAGAGTGTGCTAGTGAAGAAATGTAGCTGAGTATAAATACTATATCCATGTTGACCTTTTCTGAATTGTAACACCAGTGAAAACAACAATAATAATAATACTAACAACAACCATAAAAATATTTATAATACCGATAATAATAACATTACAAATACTACTACTACTACTACTACTAAAAATAGTACTAATAATAACAACAACAACCATAATAATACTTATAATACCTATAATAATAACAACATCAACAATAATGATAATACTAATAATAACAACAACCATAAAAATACTTATAATACCAATAATAATAATAACATTACAAATACTACTACTACTACTACTAAAAATAATACTAATAATAACAACAACCACAATGATACTTATAATACCGATAATAATAACATCAACAATAATGATAATACTAATAATAAAAACAATCATAGTAATACTCTTAATACCAATAATAATAATAATATTAACAATACTAATAATTATCATATTAATAAAAAGTATTAGTAACAACAACAATAATAATAATCCCAATAACACAAATAATAATAATGATAATAATAATAAAAATGGCAACAATTATTATAATACTACTACTACTAAAAATAATAATGATAACAACAACAACAATAATAAAAAAGAAGAAAAAGCAAAAAAAAACAATTATACAGTATTTATAATAATTGTAACAATCAACATTGTTTATTTATTAATTTTATTTTCCCTGCATTTTTTCGGACTTTAAAAAATGGAATTTTATAATCTAATTTTTAAAAAGTTTTTCTGCTTTTTCAACATATAGCAGAGTCAGTATAGTTATACCATCATGCATATGTTTACATCTTTCAGTGCCATTGCAATTGCATGCCTTTAGTCTGTGAAACGGGAAAAAAGCGCCATAAAATATGCAGGTCAGTCATAATATTGCTCAACAAATTAAATTAAATGTTGCTCACAAACTCATCGCTTATCCTAAACTTCATTTCAACATTCTTCTAATTACTAGATTAAATGATGCAAATGAAATGCGATCGGTTCACATATTATAAAATGTAATTCACTTACGGTGTTGAGATTTGGAGAGGATGTTGGTGCTGATGAGAATTATAACTACTACGGTATTACATTTAGGCTATTAAAATATGGTAGATTATTGCTGCAGAGCACAAGCATCACAGATTTGGTTGTGAGCATTATAGTTGTGTTATGTGCCAGCTATTTGTTAGTATTATGCAGTATAAAGGGAAATGGATTTATATATGTATGTAATTATTCATGTTACTTTCACTCATCAAACCTGATCTTTGGATTAAAAAATTTTTTTTAGATAGTTTTAATTTGAGTATAAAATATAATTCTCCCTTTATAGAAAAACAGAAATGAAAAAAAAGTGTTGATTCTTTACTGTAGCATTTTTCTCTGCTGCTGTAAAATAACAGGATCATTGATACTCGCGGAATTTTAGGGTTTTTAAGTCTGTTCCAGCCTGCAGTGCAGAACTTTGGTACTGTTGATATATTTTTTTTAAAATTGCTCATAAAACACTGATTATGAGATTCTCTGCATTGATGTGGGATCCTTTTGGAGAGAATAACAGTGCGTTGAAAAATAGATTACTTTTTTACATTCACACTATTTTTTTTTCACCTAATTTGCTTGTTTTCCGTGTTTATGGCTGCTCTTACCTTGGCTACTTTATTTCTAATAACTTGAACATCACTGAAAGTTTTACCCTGGAAGTGAAAACTTTGTCTAACGCAGCATTCTGGGTCCTGTGAGTGATAGAGTGTCAGGAGAGTATGACAGGACACCTGTGCAGACTCACCGCTTTATTAGGGGATGTCAGGGCGAGGCATCTTTTTTTTTTCCTGTCTACTTTCTGAGTGGATGTACTATAGCTGAGTGGAATCTGGAGCACAGCTTTTTGCCCTCTATTTTTTATGGCCTATGATAAAAGAGAAAGCAGGCTGGAATTGATGGAAGAATGTTGTCTGGGACCACTACGAACGAGCATCAACGGTGGCAATCAGAGCCCACGCTGTTACCACAGAGCTTTTAAAGTCCCAGGCCACAGTTTTCTCCTCAAATTCATTCACATCGCTTCACTCTAGAGTTTTTCGCCCTTTGGCGTAGTGGAACTGTAATTGGTTCACTGCCACAGCTACACCGCTAGTTTCCCAGTGAGGTATCTCTCGAAAGCATACTGACGAGACTGTGTGTTTCTTGATGCACAGTGTTGCAGGCAGGCTTAGATTTACTCGGCAGCTGAGAGCAGGAGAGCAGATTTGATTTTGAACTCCAATTGAATAGAAGCCTCATCGAGGTGAGTTATTATGAAGAGCTTTCGGAATCAGACATCAGACTTGAAGTTCCACTAGAATACGATCCTGTCTAGTCAAGTCAAGTTTTAATTCCAGAGCTTCATACTTCCAGTACATATTGAATACACAGAGAAATAAATGTTCGCTGACATAAAAAAATAATTTCAGAACTTCTCAAAAAACAATATTTTCTGCAGACCTGTATATCCACTTTCCCCACAAAAGAATTTATTTGAAAAAAAAATCTAGAATATGACTTAGCAGCTGCTTTGATCATAGGCACCTTTAACATCATCATCATCACTATCATCATCATCATCATCATCATCATCATATTCTCAGCCTTAGAGGTCATACCCATGAAATATGGTACAAAAATTTTTGCCTGATTGAATTTAAACCAACTCAGGTGTTAATAAAAATGTACCTTTCCATGTCTCCACGCTTCAACTGTCAATCAGATGGCCTCTGCTATGTAGTCTAGATTATTCACCAGCAGTTTTAGGTTTGGTTATGCAAGAATTTGTTAATGTTTTCTTATTATTTTACAGCTTTGCCTTTTGCCATGTTCCACACAATGCTACACATGCACCTAGGGCCGCATTTACACTCCAGGTCTTATTGCCCAATTCTAATTTTCTAACTATATCTGATTTTTTTGTCTCTCTGTTTACATCTTCTTTTGAAACTGACCTGTATCCGATATCTGCAAAACAATTCAAGGTGGACATATTGACCGGAAAAGGAAGTAAAAAAGGCAAGATAATCAATAGACAAGGGATAAAATGTTTATTTAGTATTTTGCTTTTTGTACCATGTTTGAAAGGTTAGCAAAACAACGCTCGCTTTAGACAAAAAAAAAGAAAGAAAAGAGCCCTTGTCACAGCCTGGGCGAATGTAGCATTAATCTTTTTTTTTTTTTCAAGTGCATTATTTTTTATTGGCTTTAATTTTATTTACTTTTATTTATAGAGGCTTTAAGTAGTAAACAAAAATAAGAAATATCAAAATACGCAGTTGCGCTGTTATAAATATCGCTGTTGGTGAGTTGATGTCATGTGCCATCGTCACTTATACAATGATGGTCGACTCACATTGACCAGTTAAAATCTGATCTGTCTGCTTACATAGCAGACTTTAATGCATGAATCCGATTCATATACACCTGAGCAATTAGGAGTCTCAGGGGCCCAGCAGTGGCAACGTGGTAGTGCTGGAAATTGAATGCAGATCTTTCCAATTAGCAGTTCAACACCTTAACCACTGTGCCACCACTACCGGTTCTGGCGATAGTGTAATATTTTTTTGGCTTATGTGCATTTCACTGTAGCATATATGTGAAAACCTGATCGAGGAGCATCATTTAATGCGAATATAATAGCGCATTTAAAGAATTTAAGAGCGTTGTACAGATTTAATCTTTAA
>VCAZ01000519.1:26515-48163 GCA_005784505.1 Bagarius yarrelli | reverse complement strand
TTTTTATTTTGTTAAATGTCAAGTGCTAGGTATTTAAGTAAGAGGTGGATCTTCAATCATCTCTTGAAGACAGCCAGTGACTCTGCTGTTGACATTGGGGGAAGTTTATTCCACCATCTTGGTGCCAGAACAGAGAAAGCGCTGCTCTTAGTCTTGGCTTCTTAAGAGGATGCCCCAGGCATGCCTAAGCCTATCCTGCACCCTAGAGTGGGATGCGCTCCCAAGGTGGCTAAGCCAGTTATCCACAATAAAACATTCCCGGTGGAATGCGTTCCCAAGGTGCCTAGGGTGGTTGTCCGAGGTAAAGCATTCCCATATCATCAACTTTGACACAGCTTCTTCTTCCCTTCTCATAAAACCAGGTTACATATACTCTGGGGTAAATATGCTTCAAAAAACTCAGCATTATGTTTGTCCTGGTATATTATTCAGGAAACACTTCCCCTAAACTTACCGAATTTCACTTAACACAGGTCTTTATTTCTTCCTCCTGGCTCCAAGTTTGTCAGGATATTAAATATGAAGAAAACGTCTGATAAATACACTCAAATGCAAATGTGTCTAATTTCCATTTCAAAATATTACCAGTTTTTACACATGCTAATCATGGTGTGCCATAAATAATGAAAAACACCACTTCAAATATTTACAAGCCTTCATAGGGATCAGGGTAAAATGTCATGCATTATTTTACCACACTGGGGTAATTTTCAGTTCTCTAAGGAGGTGGAATAGTGGAGTGGATGTTTGTATAACTCACATTATTCTTTCAGTAAACTAAATACAATATAGGGAAAAAAATATTTGATTGTTTTATTTGATTTTTGTTAAATGACAATTTTTGTTTCTATGATTGGGTAATACTTGCTGCAATCATCCAGTTGATTGGTTTTCTTAATACTGTCAGGTTCATGACAGGGCCAATCAGAGTCAAACAGGGGCAGGTCTCTAGGCAGTGATGCTTGGCTGCCTAGCCAAGAGAGTCAATTTAACAGCTCCCAGGTCTCAGCTCCAAAGGCATATCCAACTCCGAAAGCTTTGAGCTGAAACAAAAGCCAATGCATAGGTACAGACCCGGGTGAGAGAAATCAGATACATGACTGGGAAGTTTTTCAGCGAGTGTCCTCTGTGGTGTGCAGGGGGTCTGCCAGACGTGATTTATGCATGGGGAAAGTGAAAATTCTGCAATGCTAGAGCTCACAGAAATCGGACCAATCATTTTACCTCTTTCTATATCATTCACAGAGGCAGATGAGTTATGACAGTTTTATAAATGTAATTGTTTACATTAGATTTTAAATGCTGCCTATTTGTTAATAAGTTCTATATACGCTAAGATATAATTTCCTTATCAGGATTGAGGTGTATAATCAGATCAGACACATACAAATATATATGTCACAGTAACACCAAACACACCACCCTTTCCGTTTACACGCTCTCCGGAATTCTAATTAATCTCACCTGCAATTTATTTCCCATTCAGTATCACTCTTACTCAGTCCCCTAAAGCAGAGCACACTGCACACTCTGTCACTGTTTGGTCTCGTTAATCGAATGCTAGACTTTCTCCGTGTGTTTTCTAATCCCAGTTTCCAAGATCAATTGATTTCTGCATTTACCTTTAACTCTTGTATTGAACCTGTCTCCAGTTCCTGGAATCCTACGTTTCTGGTTCCTTAGCTACCGGTCCCATTCGTCTTTCCCTACGCTCCTACATCCTTTTCTGGTTCCCAGCATTCAGTAGCAATCCTAAAAAGTCCCCACTTTCCTGTCCACTGCTGTTGTTCCCACGTGTTGTTTCATTTCACTTCGTACTGCATTTGCTAATAATGGTTGAATGACAATAAAGCTTTTTGAACTTGAACTTATTATGTGCCACTAATTGGTAGAGCTCAGGACAAAGCCTATCGTGCCATCCAAGATCTCCAGTGGGGAACCGAGGAGCAGGTACTTAGCCGAAACATAGAGTCCCATAGTGCTGCATGCTCTCTGCTGACCTACATATCAGATAGTTCTGAATTTAGTATTTAAATACTTATATAAATATAAACTTATATGAATATATAAACCAAAATGTCTGACTCTCGTAAAATGTTTATACATGTTTCCATATCGAGACTTTTTTATTTTATCAAAAAGACTGAAAAAAAAGAGAGAAATTCTAGATTGTAATATTTTTGCATTGTTTTAAGGCATTTATGCAGGTTAAATCTAGTTAAACTATGTAAATTTACTACGCTTTTATAAGATGTTAATAACTTTTTAGTCCCAGTTTTTGTCTAATTACTGAGTAAAATTTTGTTAGCCCATTGCCAGATTCATTTTGCTCAATTTACATCAATTTTAACTATATTTAAAAATATATAGCTTTCTTTTCTAGTAGCGCAGCGATACTTTCAAACACTAACTCAAATGTGAGCTTATTTGCCCCCAATCCACGAATAATTCCAAGTCAAGCAATTAAATGCCCAATTGCAGGGATTTATTTAAGATGATATCATGTGGTACCCATTTATTACCATCAATCCGAGGCAGAGATGTGAAACAGATTTACTGTCAGATATAGAGAAATGCCTCGCAATCTTAATTAACACCCATTCAAGAGGAAAGAACAACATGCAGCCTTGTTGACTTTGAAGTGCAAGTATATATAATGTAGCATCCTTTATGTTATATCTGTATCCAATGTCATTTATGTCTCATCTTATTTAACTTTGTCCTCCTCATATGGTAGTAACACATCAGTGATTTTTTTTTTTGTTAAAACTGATTATCCAGCATTGAAGTTGGACTTAAAATGAAATCACCTTGGACAACTGCACCATAAAAAAATCACGTTGATATTAATCAGAACATTTGGCCTATTTCTCCCTTTCTGACCATCTTAGGAAATGTCCTTATTATCTTGGTGGTACCTTATTTGATTTACCTGTAGTGTGAGGTGTGTAACGAGTGACTGAATCTGTTTAGATGTCCCGGTTGTAAATCGTAAAATTCAACATACTGAATATTGTGTATGTCTGTGGGGGAAGTGGTGGCTCACCAACCAGTGTTGGACTACCAACCTAAAGATTGTGGGTTCGATTCCCAGCGCCACCAAGCTACCACTGTTGGGTCCCTGTATAATAGAGATAAATGTAAGTCGCCCTGCATAAAAACATCTGCTAAATAATGTAAATGTATTACTTATGCTACAATCAGTAATCCTGATATATGTCGGGAACCCCAGGGGACAAACAAGTGTATGATCTGGAAATTATCATGTGAATCGAAACAATATCCAAATCAGAGAGCAAACTCACAAAAGATGGATGCATACCAAATGTTGCGGCGCAAAATTAAGTGTAATTTATCCAAATCGCGGTTTTTTTGTTAAAATAATTTGGAACAATTTCTTCCTGTCTATTTTTTTTTCTCAAGTCTCGATGGATTTTGCGAGATTTCACCTGTACATCACACACTATAAAAGTAAAACAGTTAAATCTAGGATTTTTGTCCCCATTTTTGTGGTCTCTCAGTTTGAAAAATCTGTTAGTGTCTACCAGCATTACAGTATCTCACCCTAAGAACACAATAAACCAGATTTCCAATGTTAGTTGGATAACAAAAGTGCAACAAATAACTGAAGCCGTTTCTTCTGTATTTTTATGAGCAATCAAAAGAAATAACTTGCCATCCTTTTAATTTATTACCTCTCACTTGCACATATTTGTACATATAATCTGTAATATAAACTGTAAAACAGTCATCCTGACGTTGTACATTGTGTATAAGTCTTTCTTTTTCTGGTTCCCCGTTCTGATATATTAGGATGGAGTGTGGCTAAATTAGCACACATACTGAAAAAACAACCCAATGCTAAAATCATGCACTGCATAACAAATAGAATCACACTTATACCTGAAACACAACTTTTTATCATTTAAATAAAAGTATGAATAACGGCTTATCACTTTTATTTTTCATGCCAAATTGTTTGAATGTTTTAAGTCAAAGCCAAAGGCGGTTTTATTACACTGCCCTCAGTAAGCTTGGAATACAAGCTGAGCATGATTAAATGTTTAAAATTGTAAATATTAAATATTATGCTTAGCTTGAATGTCTTCCAGTAATTAGGACATTCCAACATTTATTCCCACTTAAAATAGCTAAAATCACACATGGGTGTATCACATCAGGTCCTCATGATTAAAACATTGTTCCTCAGCTTTTTAAAAAATGCTGGTCCTATTCAAAGCTCAGACATTTAGTTTGGTGTGCTCTTGACTGTTAAAGTGATAGTGAACCCTTATGGTGAGATGAAAAGATCTGTCTGAGGCCTTCAGAAAGAAGATTGCAGTAGCTTATGAGTCTGAAAAAGGTTTTAAAAAGATCTCAAAAGATTTTGAAATTAACCGTTTTATTGTCCGCAAAATAGTCTACCAGTGGAGGACATTTAAAACAACTCACAACATGCCCAGGTCTGGCCGTTCAAGCAAGTTTCCCCTGAGAGCAGACCGCAAGATGCTACAAGAAGTCACCGAAAACCCTAACGTGTCATCACGGGTCCTACAGCAGACTCGTGCATGACTCCACAACCAGAAAGAGACTACACCAGTTTCACTTTATTGTTACTGAAGTTTGCCAAACAAAGACATAGACAAAGACCAGGACTTCTGAAATAAGGTTTTTTGGACAGATGAGTCTAAAACAAATATTTTTTTGGACACTGTAACAGAGGACATGTTTAGCGTTACTACTCTAGCATCACAATCATATATCTAAGGCGCACACTGGCTATATGCCGTGTGTTCACAAGTCTTAGAAGAACCTATTGTTTCAGAAAAGTGTCTTGTGGTTGACCAAGTCAAATGCAGATAAAAGGATGAGGAAGATGAGAAGAGATGACAGTTCTGACCTAATCTGGCAACTAGTTTTTCTGTGACTACCAAAAGGGCAGTCTCTGTTGAATGTGCTGGTTTAAAGCCAGACTGGTAGGGATTTTGGAAGTTGTTTTGCAAGATGTTTAAGAAAGAAAAGAGGGGAAAAAAGATGACTGGTCCGAAGTTTCTAAAGTTTAAGAGAACTTATTTAATAATTTTTGTGGTAAGTAAATTTGCAGACACAATTAGTGTTGTCTTTAGAAAATGTCAAGAGTCCAACAGAAGAAAAGCAAGTATTTATTTCATAAATGCCAGCCACCAGAGTTAGGATATGCTCTAATCATGCATGTAGGGGTAAAAGGCTGTCAGATGAAATTCTCTTAAAAGATTAATCATAGATGAGCAATAAGAGTCAGGGCACCTGGAGTTATTGATTTGCTTGCAAATGAGCTCGGCTTCTGAGAATTGTAAATCAGCAGTGCTTTTAGACTAAAAGGGAGTTTGCGGAATAGGGTGTGTTGTTTGCTTGGGAAGAATGGGTCGGTGTTTGAGTTTGGATTAGCAAGAATGTGCGTAAAATATTAAAGATAAAGGGATGAAAAGGAGGTTAGGTCATGGGGAAAGATGTGTAGAAAACTAGAAAAAGAAATTACAGAGGTAATATTTAATAAAGGAGAGTAAAATTGAAGAAATATTTTCACTGTACTGTAATGGTCTAAAATACTAAATGAAATGCAACTTAAGACACCAGTTTTGTTTGAGCCGTTGGAATGTTTGCTGTTGCTGAATTCCTTCGCTTGGTGGAAGGTAAAATAAAAAAATAGATAAATAATATGTGGCTTGTTGGATTCGGTCTCCAAATAAGATTTTAAAATGTTATTACACAAAATCTGTCTTTGATTACATTGGTAAAAAAGATAAGACAGCTTGTGTGTCATGGTAACACCCAACAACACACCAATTCACTTTATCTCCACAATTCACATTCAGTCACTGCCTGGTCACGTTTATAAAAATGCTGGACCCTTTTGTATGTTTTTCGAGTGATTTTTTCCCAAACCCTAGTGATCACTGCTTATCCCTACATTCTTCCAATGACCCCCATGTAAGGTTTTCATGTTCTTTTTTTGTTTTCTTGTTTTCTTGTTTATTGTTTTGTGTCTAGGCTATGCTATGCTAGCTAGCTAGCTTTACTGATCACAATCACAAACACAAGACTGAACAACCAATGAGAACAAGACACAAAGACAAAGGAAATCACATGACAAGAAGACAAGATGACAAAACAGAAAGTAAACAAAACAAACTGCCTAGGCTAGCTTAGCTAGCTAGCGTAGCATAGCATAGCTTAGCCTAGACACAAAACAATAAATAGTAAACAAGAACATCATAAAAGAACAATATGAAAATATCCTTGTCTCCAACGTCAGTGGCATCGACTCCTGGTTCCTCCACTTCTGGCCCTTTTTTATAGCATTTTTAACAATGAACATTGTCCCAAAGCAGCTTTACACAGAATTTGGTAACAATGAAAAAGTGTAAAACTTGACTAAACACTTGAATAGTGGCAACAACCAAGTTTTCCTTTTACCAGGGTTTATTTTTAACTTGTTTTGTTATTACTGGTTTCATTATTATATGATTGCTTTCATTATTGTGATGTGATGTTTTACCTGTATTAAATATATTAAGTTGATTACCTATATATATATATATATATATATATATATATATATGAATCTGTTATTTATTTTTTTTAATAAAGTTCGCAGTTTGCAATTTAATTTCCATTATTACACATTTGTGCGTATCCTGTGCTTATTCTTATTCCCACCGCTACAATGGACTGTGTGATGAAATATAAACCTATACGTTTTGACTAAGAATGTAGCTGTAGTTTAACCTAGTAGTTTAATTACAGTTTAATTTTTACTTCCACACACATGCATTGCAGAAATTTTGACAGCCTAATTAGATAATAAATTGCTTCAATTTTGTTTAATTGAGTTTGTCCTATTATCCCCCTAGCTGAACATTTCATGGACATCTACATTACAGACAATTGTGGCTTAATGTTCATTATCTTTTATGCAAACTTTGTTACGTTGATAGTGATAATTTATGTTATTGTTTTATTGAATTATTTTCTATAGAATCACTTACATTACTATACTCAATAAAATGAACATATACATAAGAGACAATCACATCGAACCACCCTTTTTTAATATTCTTGGGTGTGCAGCAGCCTTTAGAAATGTCATTTTAAAGCCATCGTTTTTGATGTGTTCAGGTCTGAGATTACATATTTTACCAGTCAATGCTGGTTCAAACAGAGACTTTCTTCATTAAAGACCATTTTAATCAACACCCTGGTTTGAATTCAGTCCTAAAGAGAAACCGTAAAATACACAATTGAACTTAACAGCTTTTATTCAGGTGAAGTTAATAACAGACAGCTGCTGCCAGAATGCACCTCGTGTGACATCCTAAATTTCTTTGTGGTTGTAAATGAATTTATTAAGAATAACGACAGAACACTGCAATAGACCATTTTATTAAAATAGCCAGCACAACAAACTGGTACAAAGATTATTTAGCCCCAAATATTAATCAAGTTAAAGCATTCACAACAAGCAGGCCTGCTTTTATTATTTGCACATAAAATTAAAAACTCTCAGGGTGCTTAAACTACCCTGACTTACCCTGACTTACCCTGACCTGGCATTGCTGTGTAATATATGGAAAGGTACCAATGGTTTGCTGCTTTAGAGTGGTGGTGTTTTCTTGCCGGAGTAGGCAGGCTAGCCATTTTTGGTTTCTTTTACAGATCGTGTAGTTTTCCTTTTTTATATATATTTTTTGTAGTGGATGTCACTAGTGTGTGAGTATTTTCTTTGGGCATTTGTGGAAATCAGTGTGGATCTCTAAGACCCAGTCTCCAGAATGCCATACTATTGGCAAGCCCCAGTGACTTGTTGGTTTATTTTTTCTTTCTTTGTATATTCGTCCTTTTGCCACAAGTAAGTGTTCTTGCCTACCGCCCACTGTGAAAATGATGACTTTCTTTTTTACAACCCAAATTCTGGAAAAGTGGGACTTTTTTTTATTTTCTTATTATTTTGAATTAAATGAAAACCAAAAGACTTTCAAATAATTTCAAATTTGATGCCTGCTGCAAAAAAAAACGGCTGAAACAGCAGATTTAGCTGGGAGAACACTTCACAACTAATTAAGTTAATTGACATCAGGTTTGAAACATAATTAGCTATGAAAGGGATGTTTGATTGAGACAAAGTCCCTCAGAAGTAAAGATGGTCAGAGGCTTTCCAATCTGTGAAAGAGTGCGTAAAAAATTTTAGAATACTTAAAAAAACAGTGTTCCTTAATGTCAAATTGCAAAAGCTTTGGCAATTTCATCATCTACACTGCATCATTAAAAGATTCTGAAGAAAACAGAGAAATCTCCGTGCAGGGACTTGGCCGAAGACCTTTGCCAACTCGCTCTATCATACAAAAAAGAAGCCATATACAAACATGTTCCAGCAGCGCCGTTGTGTCCAGTGAAGTTGCTGAAAGGTATATTAAGGTTTAAGAGCAATCTTTTTCCCCTCTACGGACAAAGTCTATTTCAGGAAAGGCAGTGTGTACGTAATCAGGACAATGCAAAACCAAAATACTGCAGCTATTCCAACAGCATGGCTTTGTATAAGAATCTGAGTGGTTAATTAACCTGCCTGCAGTCCAAATCTTTCACCTACAGAGAACATCATTAAAAGAAAAATGTTATTTATTTTAAAGGAATAATGCTGGTGCAAGAATCTGTTAGATCACTTAAAAACGAATGCAGAAGTTATTAGTGTGTTCCTGCATCCAGGACGTGTTCTTTCACTTTGTGTTCTATTGATTACATTCAGCAATATAAAGCAACACCGAACAGGATAACGTAGTAATTGTTAAGCATAACAATAAAAATTCTGGTCTTTCTGGAAGTTACTATATCCTATATATTACAAAACGCTGACAAAAGTGTGTATTTGTTGTGGTCTGCACAAATTGTTAGAGTTTGATTTTAAATTGAACTAAAAAGTAATCATTCGTCCTAAGTCTGGGTAATAATAAAATTTGTCTATTGAAATGTAAAATGGTGTGTTTTGTCAGGCACCCCTTGTTAAGAAGAAAATGAGTCACTAAAGGAAGCACGGCACTGAAGGAAAGCTCTTTCTGCATTTATCCTGCCTGCTATTTCCTCGGAACAGCCCTTTTTTTTTTGTTTATTTCATTCCCAGTCTGTGCTGGCAGCTAATCAGAGACAAATGAGGAAAAATGGCTCGGCCAAATTGGCTAATTCAGTGTTACTCAAGAGACAGCATGTGTTTGTCAATTACAATGCTTCCATAAATATCCCAAGATCTCAGAAACAGAGAGAGAGAATCAGGAAAAAAATTTGTGATTAGTGATTTAATTACAGTCTAAACTACATGATTACACAGGAAGATTTTGAAAAGGGACGAATTACAGTATGCACATACACATACATACACACTTCGAGCTCAGTCTCAGGGTGAGATACAAACTGATGTGTCCCAGATGCTATTTTATTGTCTTATCATATTTCTTATTGAAAAATACACCCTGGTAATTTACAAACATGATTATGCTTCTTAGTGATTATACTTTGCATTTTTATTCCACAGTTCCACAGTTCCACAAATCTCAGATGCTGACAATAGAACTTGTATAGTTTGGGTATTTTGCAATGCATGTAGTCAATCTACTCTGAAATGAAATGTCAATTTAGGCAATATAGACATTAGCAGCGCAGCCCTGTTTGGTTTGCCATATAGTCAATAACTCAAGTGGCCTTTTTGTCATTTTTAACCATATGCAGCTGGTAATGAAATACGGTCACCTATTCGCATAGTGCTGCATAAGATAAGGCGGAGAGACAAATGCCTAAAAAAAGTGTTTGTTTGCAAACATCTGCAAACAGTGCATGCCAAAATAATATCTAAAACTGTACAATTGATACATTTACAGGTGATAATAAACTACAGCGGATATAGAAAGTTTACGCATCCTTAGGAAACTGCAGATATTTAAAATAGAAGTCAGAAATAATTGCAATATTCACATAAACAGAAATATCAAATTATTGGGGAAAAAAAAACTCTACCGTAGCTTGATGCATGCATAAGTTTGCATAAGTTTGAAACACCCAACCTTTTGCAAGTACTTTTTGTTCTTTATCTCCCACTGCAATTTTGCAAATTTTTGCCTTATTTTCCCTCCATTATTTCCAGTTTGTGGACCTTAAACTAGCGGAGGAAGTCTGCGCTGCGGTTTCTTCTGAAGCGACGTTCTGTCACAAGTAAGAGGGGCCCTGATGCACCCTCATCTGGAGTAATGGACGTTATGGGCATGGTCTCTAAGGAGATACAGCTTCTAGTACAGGGTCTCTAAAGCTAGCCACAAGGGGGTGACTCTCAACTGAACTGAATTTTTTTTGTAAACTATACACACAAAAATGGAGCCTATTCTTCTCTTGGTTTAGGGACAAACAGCAAAACCGGAACGGTTCTCTGCAAGTCTAACACCAAAATTAATAACTTAATTTCCCTTGTTGTTATGCTTTTATGTTCATTTAATTTGCACATTTTTGCAGCTCACCAGTTTTTGATTTTACCTATAGGACACATTTCTAGATCAGCCTCGTTCAGCCAGATGTGTTGTCATTTTTCGCAGGTTAGCTGTGTTCTTTTGCAAGCCGCCAAGCTCCCATTTATTATACAGCTGCCATCCTCGTACTTCTTATTTTTACCCTTTGCCTGTCCGTGTCCTGTATGTTGCCCATGGCTCTCTTACTAAATCAAGCTTGGATACCTACGTAGACAACCAGTTGCAAACCTGCCTAGCTGCGTGTGGTGACCTCATCATTATCCGTTTCAAGAAACTGAGTTAAGCCACAGGTTTGTCTTTCGGGGCCACCAAAAAGAAAAATCAACTTGATCCAAGACATACTCAAAAATTAAATAAGGCAGATAAAAATAAAAAAATAAGGCAGACTTTTCCAAAAAAGCCAGACATTGTTAGCAGAGCTGACCTAACCCCAACACTAGCTAGCTTGTCTCAGCCCAGAAAAGAGTTTGTTTGCCACTTCTAGACCATTGCCTATATTTTGTATGTTTTTGTCATGTTATTAGATAAATATTGATTTTAACCTGTTCCAGATGTTGTAGGTGGTACAGTTGTGGTTGTAGTGTAGAGGTTTGGAGTTGTGTGTTAACGGGTTTCTTGCTTTATTAAAAATGGTTTTTATCCTCAACACGTGAAATGTCTCTCTGTCTGTAATTCCACGCCGTGTTATATTGTGTGTTTGTTCAGTATCGATGGTTGCTATAATTGTGATGTGATAGTGGTGGTCTTGAGAGGTGTATCAGTCGGGTAAATCCCCACTGAAGGCCCAGGTACCAAATGCACCACCGGCCACTGAAAAATATCTACACGTACATCTACTGTACATAAATATACAGAAACAGCACTATCTCGAGACACCCTATTCATTCCACACAAGAAATCTCAGAGTAACAGCACAGAACAACAGAAATATGACCGTTCTCTCTCTCTCTCTCTCTCTCTCTCTCTCTCTTTCCATATATTATACAATTATTAAAACAACTCTTCCACAACTTGCAATAAAATGTTTTGAGAACTAATTTGCAGGCATTACATTCCAGACATCATTCTCTTCTTATTTCTTTATTTTACCTGCTTGATGGTGTGTGTCCTTAGCAAATTATTATTTTGAAATGTTCCCTGCACTGTTTTATTAGTAATAATAGAGGCATTGGTTTTGGTACCATATTGGATGGAGTGAGTATTTCTGACACTGAGAAGCTCTTGGTATGTTAAAAAAACCGACCAATAAAAAAAATTATTGTTAAAAGGTAGTGAAGCCATGGATCAGCTTTAGTATAAGCCTTGACTTATACAAGTATATTGTTCTGTAACTGTTCATTACACCGGAAAAGCTCTAATGCCAGAGTTACAGGGTCACTGATTTTGCCTAGACCATAAATCTATTGGATGTCCACCGGCTTCCATTAATGTTACAATTTGTTAGCAATCCAATATTAATTTATTCATTGATAGACCCGAAACTCTATTTGTATGTTGCTGTGAATAAGAGTATCTCTGCTTACTATTGCTAGCTAGGTATAACATCTTAATGCACATTTCTAATGCTAGATTTCTCAGTCAGAGACAATACTAATCTACTAAAATTACTACAAATACTGTATAAAAGAATACTTATGCACCTTGCGCCTAAAACAAGAATGTTTGTATTCTTTAAGTGTTTAAATAAATGGCTTAATTATTTTTTTTTAACACATTTCCTGCTGCCAAACACAACATGATGCTAATTATTATTAGCATTTAATGATCTGCTGTGCTCCGAGGTCAATAATCCAGGGGGTGACAGTAACCCAAAGGAAATGGCCTACTGAGGAACTAATCATGGTGCACACATGCGTTCTCTGTCTCTCTCTGCGTCTCTTTCTCTCTTACTTTTTATATTTCTCTATTTTACTTACACACACACACACACACACACACACACACATACACTTGCACTTGCACTTCTCTCCACAGGAGCAGCCATAATTAGCCCGAAAAGAGACTGCTGCTAATTAGCATGA
The DNA here is from genome assembly GCA_005784505.1 of Bagarius yarrelli. Lineage (NCBI taxonomy): Eukaryota > Metazoa > Chordata > Actinopteri > Siluriformes > Sisoridae > Bagarius > Bagarius yarrelli. The sequence goes on along the minus strand of VCAZ01000519.1, from coordinate 35,598 downwards.
ATTATCTGTCTGGGTCCAAAATCAGTATTGTGTGAGCTCTTCGGATCTGAGAGGTTATGTTCATAATCAGTGGTGCGGTTTGATTGGGCCATTTTCTGTGAACTGACATAAATGCTGTTTCAGTTTGTTTGTTTGTGAATAATTATTATTCTTTCTTTCAGTATTTTTTAAGACAGATTTTATACATACGGTGTCTAGAGTAAAATCAGTACTCGTACAGTAACAGGTGTAAGAGGTTTTTTATTAAGATTTAGGATTTAATATCTGCAAACTTAATCATAGCTAATCAGTCATGATCATCTGGAGGAAATTATGCAGAACTGCAAAGTTGAGAGTTTCATTTTGTTGCTGATTCAGAAATTCAGTATTTTACCCCAATTACCTCATACATTTAATGTCACAAAAGGGCATTTTATGTGACAAAAGGGAACTGTCAACACACTTCTTGCCTCAGAAGCTCAGATGCTGCTCTGATTTCTGTAAACATTGACATCTATTCATCCATCCATCCATCCATCTTCTATACCCACTTATTCCCTAATTCGGGGTCACGGGGATCTGCTGGAGTCTATCTAACACTCACACTCACTCATATGGGCAATTATAATCACCATACATGTTTTCAGACTGTGGAAGGAAACCGGAGAACCCGGTGTAAACCCACACAAGCACGGGGAGAACATGTAAACTCCACACAGAAAGACCGCTGCCTGGGAATAAAACCCGGGACCTTCTTGCTGACCACCATGCAGCCTGAGACATTGACAAACCCCCTCAATTTCTCTGACACCTTTCAGGTAAATCTGGTGGCTTAATGGTTGCTTAGTGGTGGCTTAGTTGTTAAGGTGTTGGACTGTTACCAGAAAGGCTGGGGTTCAATATCCAGCACCACCAAGCCACCACTGTGAGCCCCTGAGCAAGGCCCTTAACCCCCAATTGCTCAATTGTATAACGAAGATAAATGTAAGTCGTTTTGGATAAGGACGTCTGCCGAATACCGTAAATGTTAAAGTACATTTTTCATGTTAACCCTAGAGATTTTTTATGAGGTTTCCCCACTAGAGCACATAAAAACTGTAGAAATAATAACTGAAATTTAGAAATATGTACAGTATATATGTGATCATAATCATATGTCAAATTTTCACCTTATTTTTAATAACCTATTACATTAATATCCAGACAAAACCACAGGATCCAGATAAATTCTCTGCACAATCTAATTTTGCTGCAGTATGTAAAAGCCTGCTGGTCCATCTGGCCAGAGGAGAATTAGCTCCCCGACTGAGCCTGGTTTCTGGTTTGTTGTGGACACTTAATTTCCAGCGATATCATCAACTTGATTGCACAGATATTAATTAAAGCAAACTGGGTGTTTTAGTGTTTATTATCTCCACCGCAGTGACACTATTGTCCTATTTAATACTCTAAAGGTAATTTGACACAATCTGTATTGTTAACGGCGCTGTATAAGTCCAGGTCAGGTTGAAATAGAAATAGAAATAATTTCTGTGTATTACATAATGTTACACCTTTTCTGAAGATTATTATATTATAAGAGTGTAATATTTTTTATTTAACTTTTTAATGTGGCTATATTTATCCACCATTGTGCAGTAGGTCAAGACAGAGTACATGTGTTTGGATGAAAGGGAGGGAAGTAGAACAGTGAGATTACAGGGTGAAGAAGGTAAAGAAGGTACAGGAGTTTAAGTACTTTGGGTCGACAGTCCAGAGCAATGGAAAATGTGTAAAAGAGGTAAAGAAGCGAGTACTGGCAGGTTGGGATGGGTGGAGAAACGTTTCAGGAGTGATGTGACAGGTGAATATCAGCTAGAATCAAGGGGGAAGGTGTACAAGACAGTGGTGAGACCAGCTATGATGTATGGTTCAGAGACAGTGGTGAGACAGGTATGATGTATGGTTTAGAGACAGTGGTGAGACAGCTATGATGTATGGTTTAGAGACAGTGGTGAGACAGCTATGATGTATGGTTTAAGGATGGTGGTGAGACAGCTGTGATGTACGGTTTAGAGACAGCGGCGCTGAGGAAGAGACAGGTGGCAGAGCTGGAAGTAGCAGAGCTGAAGATGTTGAGGTTTTCTTTGGGAGTGACAAGGTTGAACAAGATTAGGAACGAGTTCATCATGTTAGATGTTTTGGGGAGAAAGTCAGGGAAGCACAGATTGAGGTGGTTTGGACATGTACAGAGGAGGGACAGTGAATATATCGGTAGGAGGATGTTAGAAATGAAGCTACCAGGCAGCAGGCAAAGAGGAGGACCAGAGAGAAGTTTACATTTATCTCTTTTTTACAACTGAGCAATTGGAGGTTGAGGGCTTTGCCCACATTGGTGCCTTGGTGGTGCTGGAAACTGAACCTTGGTCTTTCTGGTATTAGTCCAAAACCAGATGTTGCAACAAACTGGAAGTTATGTCACCGGATTTTTTTTTTAATGAGGGGTAAAAGGGCTGCCCTGAAATCAGAGGACGCTAAAAAAATAATAATTTTTTTTTTTTTCAAAGTAAGTTCATATAAATAACATGATATAAACTTTAAATTGCTTTGATTAGTTTTAGTGTAGCCTTGAAAATGCCTTTAAGTAAATTTGTATATTCTCATCCAATGTTTTAAAATCCACTCTCGTTTTCAAGCATCCCTTTTACAGCCAGCAATATTTTTATTTTCTCTTCCTCCCCCACACAACACAATGACCTTCACTTACTCAGAATGGCCAGACTGCCACTCTACCTCCTTTTTAAATTCATTCTTTCTCTCAGTCTCTCTCTCCCTTAAAGTCAATTCACCTATTTTTACAAGTCACTGACACAATTGAGCGTTCTCTCTCTTTTTCTCTCTCTCTCTCTCTGTTTCTTTCTCTCTCTCTGTTTCTTTCTCTCTCTCTCTGTTTCTTTCTCTCTCTCTTGCTCCCAAACACACACATACAGTCATTCACTCTGTTCTTCCTCATCTCATTTAAAAGCAGCTACGCTCCACGCCTCCCACCAAACCCCACAGGCAATTTAGGGAAAGTAGGCCAAAATGAAATATGGGTGCAATAAAACACACACAAGACTTCAATTGCACTAGGGCAATAAAATCCTGTGCCAGAGTGTACATGAAGGCACACTAAATAGTGTGTTAGATGGCTAAGTGTGTTATTAGACGATGGCCAAACGAGGTCCTGTCTCTCCCATGAGATGCCGTGTGTTAGTGTAAGGGGCCAAGGAGCTCTAAAACTCCTGATGTGGGTTTTACAGCTCCCCTGAATTATGCAGCAGTTTTCCGATCAGTGGATTAGGACTGGGTTGAGTACAAAATGCTTGCTCACCAAAGAGGGGCGAATCTAGTGAGTCAGGAGACTGCTAAAGCTCCAGGTTTAGTAGTTAATATGGTTATATTTGTGTATATAATATATAAGTGCAGCATTGATGCATACTGTTTGTTAGTTTAAGCATGCAATTACAATGATAAAAGAAACAAATAAATAAACATTTGATAGCGATATTGTAAAACCAGCAATAAATATCAATAAATGTTACTCTGTTTGTCTTTTTTGCATTGATTTCTATTTTTAAGATATATATATATATATTGCAACTTGCATACATGTTAATACAATCGAAAGTTAATACTGGTAACATCCAGGGGTACCTGCCATGTCAGGTAGCAACATCTTTTAAGCCAAAGATTCGTACATCTATCTTTACAACTGAGGAAGTAAGCATGATCTCTCGAAATTTAGTTAGCACATGGGCGGAATTTCACTTATAGCAGATTTGTTGGTTAAATTTGTCACTTCCTGATGCTCACAGGGTTTTATTATTTGATGTGAGTACTGTAATTCTCTTTACTATTTATTTCTTTACCTTTTCTAATCTAGCAGTTTAGCAGCTCTGTAGCATCTCAGTTAGAGAATTACTACATATCTGGAAACGTGTTGAAAGATTTAGTCAGGGTTACTTACTTATAATTAATGTTTTAAAGGCTGGGAAATGCAGGCAGATAATTATTTATCATGCAATACCATCTAATTGGCAAATTTGTTTTGGAGCAAAAACAACAACCCCCAAAACATAAGCAAAGCCATTAAAATATTCAGCATAGAGAAGAAGACGGGAGTTCTGTCTGACAAGGCGAAGTGATGATCTGGCCATCACTTGTTATCTAACAACTCCTAGTGTAATTTATAATTTAAGTGAAGCTGTCAAAATGATGCATTTTAAGTCATTAAGTTTTATGCAAATAACTCGTTTTCTCAAGCGCTTGCAAGACAATCGCAAGCACCAGATGAGGCGCTTTAGGATTTTATCAGGTAATAATAGAGATGCTTCATATTTGAACTTTTAGTTCTAATCAATTTGCCATAAGTAAGCTAATTTCTGGCTTAGATAGTTATTAGGCCAGCTAATAACTTGATTATAGACATTAAGCTTCGCAAGAGTCGTGAGCAAGTTGAAGAAGGTGTTTCCCTATCAAGTGGGCATGTGTGTGTCTACACCTAGGTTTGACCAAGGACACCAAGGAGTGGGACCAACCTGCCGAAAGGAAGATGACATGGTGTCTTGGTCATAGAAAAATGGCACCTTTTCTCGTACTGTCTGATGTTCTGAGCCGTTTCTGTCCACCAGAAGTGAGTGGTGGCAGCGAGAGGGTTTGGATGGTCCTGGGGTGACCAGTGGAAGTGTGTGAGGAGCGTTAGAATGGAGTTGGTAGCGCTGTGATCTAGGAACACGCATGCGATGAGTGGACAGACCAACAAAGCCGGGTTAGAAACACTAGCACTAATTATTAACTGACTATAATATATACATATTAGGAGTTTTACTAAAAGGAGAAATGGAACTGGAACAAAGGAAACTGAACACGATGTAATTAGGAAGAAAAATAGGTAAAGTTTGCTAAAAATTTAAAATATAACCAAACAGAGATGTGTGTGTGTGTGTGTGTGTGTGTGTGACAAACAAAAGGTAAACAGAAATCACACTAAAGACGTAGTGGTACTGAGAAAAACATTTTTATTGGAAAGCCCTTTTACGGAGGCGTTTTTATCTTTTCTCTCACACACACACTTAACTGCTGACTGGTTATTCTCAGGTTTTGAATGTGTAATGTACAGTATATACAGGGTGAATATATATATATATATATATATATATATATATATATATATATATATATATATATAGCCGCACTTATATTCTTAAACTAATTGCCTTCATTGAAGTTTATAATTCAGTATATATTAAATCCAGACTCGAAATACGTCTGTTTAGTTTTACAAGTCCAAACTGACTGAATCGGTTTATATTCTTAAGTGTTTTCATTCATTTCAAATCAATTTTTAAATAATTTTTATATATTTTAATTTCTCTGTTTTTACTGTTGTGATTTTTAATAATAGTATTTTTAATTTCCTTTATGTGAAAACACTTTGAATTACAAATGCGAAAATAGGAAAATATAAACTTGCATTGTTTTTTTTTTGTGGTCAGTCAGTAGGCAGGTCCCCAATTATCATATATGTCCTCTGTGGCCCCCGGAGGTTGAGACCTAAGTGAAAAAGATTTACGACTAGGAACCTTGCAATGGCTTTCCAAAGTGTCTTTCGGAACCCCTTTTGAACAAATAGAGGAAGTGGTGGTCATGTTTTTGACCTTAATAACTGTATTCCTTCTAGCCAGCGTCGTTCCTCCTTTACTGTTAAACGGTAATAAATATGAGATTTTTTAAACAATTCGTTTATATAAATTGTTTTATAAGTCTTCCGCTTATGTTTAGCATGCGTTTAATAGGAAGATAAAGCAAAGAAAGACACATATGGTTGTGTGTGTGTGTGTGTGTGTGTGTGTTATCAGATCACCAGTGGCCTCAGGTTTAGTCTATGTTTTTACTTCAAGATGTCGAAAAGAATAGTTTTATAATGTGATGCATGCTGTGTGCAACAAACCGAACTGACATCACAGCGTACAAGAATTTCAGCTCCAACCTGCAAAAAATACGTAGCGGTAAAACTCGAAATGATTTGCATTATTTGGCAGACGCCCTTATCCAGAGCGACTTACATGTATCTCACCTCATACATCTGGGGATTCAGGGCCTTGCTCAGGGGCCCAGCAGTAGTGGCTTTGTGATGCTGGGATTCAAACAGGTTGGTAGTCCAACACCTTAACTATGAGCCACCACTTCCCCTATTAACTCCTATAAATAATAATTTGATATCTATGGGCACTTTGACCTTATTGTAGAACCTCATTTCACACACTGTCTGAATATTTTTCTTCATATGCGCGCTAGTGCAAGCAACACACACACACACACACACATTCATGAACAAATGTTTATTCTGAACATCTGCACATTTCACATCCAATGTAACTACATCAACTGAAAAACAAACTGGGACGTCATGCATTTCTACAAAAATCCAGACACCTCACTTAAGTTTTTTTGACACCTGATTAAGTGTAGAGAATCCACACAAACTCCAAACGGGGTTGTATTTTATTTTATTCCTACCTAAATAACGCATGTACATAAACCTAAAATGTGAAAATCAAGTTTGTTTTTACAGAAACTGCTCATAAATGGGAAATGGTAGTGCAGTGGTTAAGGTGCTGCTGGGCCCCTGAGCAAGGCCCTTAACCCCCAATTGCTCAGATGTATAAAAAAGAGAAATGTGAGTCGCTCTGGATAAAAAACATCTGTCAAATGATGTTAATGTAAATAAATGGTAGAAAATAAAGACGGAGTTACTGTTAGAAAAACATCTGTGTGTGTGTGTGTGTGTGTGTTTGAGATGTGATTGTAAATGACAGGTGATGGGATGTTAATGTCCATCACAGGACTGAGATTGAATTTACTTCACTTTAATTTGTTTTATATAATTAGAACAGAGAGACTTTGGAGGAGACGGGATGTGAAAACACGCCAGGTAGTTTGAAATTCAGGGTTTTTTGCTTTGTGTCAATCCGATCAGAAGAAACTAGTAACTAATTACTGGAGTCGGTTTTTCATCATATACTTTTTAACTCTTACCTGAGTAGCTATTTTCATAAGTACTTGTATTTTTACTTGAGTACAGATTTTGGCTACTCTATCCACCTCCTGGTCTCAACCACCTATCTGCTTATTGTCTGATCGGTGGCTTCCACCAATCTCCTAAGCATGCCAAAACTTGTACTTCTCCACGGAGCAGCTCTGTGGATCTACACTTCCTCTGCTGAAAGAAATCACAGCCTGAGCGCGACCCACAGAGCTTGCAGATGTGATATAAGGCAAGGCCCGTCTCATGCTATGAATTCATTTATTTTTAATGATATAAACGTGTATGTATATAAACATGTATATATACATATATATAAAAAAAATGGCCATCGTTCTCAAGCATAGCCAGTTTTCTCAAATGCCCCCAATAAACTGTATAAATACGGAAAGCGCTAGCTGTGTTGTATCGCCTGCTGACAACGCATCGTTCTTGTGTATTTCTGGTGGGTGCAGTGTCTTCAGGGCTTATTCACGATCCTCCAAGCAACTGCAGGCAACTCCTTCTAGTGCTGCCATTTATGATTTAAACTCTTGCTTATAAACACATTACATTTTCTCATAAAAGTATGCACGAGTGTGATTAAAGCATTGAAAATGCATTTGTTATTAGACCATGCAAGAAGATACTAGGGACATCTGCTTTCTGCTAAGCTGTGTGTTCTCAATTCTTCTCATTATTGGCTGCTGGCTGTGAAGAATTAAGCTTTGCAAACATGCTGTGTCCAGGCACAGAGATTAGGTAAAGACCATTGGCTGTGACTGAATGCTTGCATGTTGTTGCTGTAATTACTTTCTGTGCCCACTCAGCTTGGCCTGAATACACCAAGCTGGGTGAGTAATGTGTAGACATGACACATTCAGGTGTTAAACAAAAAGGCGACATCAAGCTTTTTAAATGCTCTTCGAACAGCTTGAACTGGAATTCTGCATCTGCGTGTATGTTGGGCTGAAATTGTGAGAACTTGAGTAGATGAAATGTAAAAGTCCTGGAAAACCTGGAAAGGAAAGAAATGTCTCTCCACACTTTCTCTTTTTTTATCCCATCTGTATCTCCGAAAAATATCCGATATGATATGTTTTAAAAATAGTAGTTCAAATTAATTTTGGCCTTTTGGTAATTTTGTAATTCGGACGTTTTTCTTGAAAGCAACACCATCTAAAATTTCCTGTTTCCAGTGTCGGAGCAATAATTATTAACTGACTATAATTTATACATATTAAGAGTAGCACTAAAAGGAGAAATGAAAAGAAGCCGAACATGATGCGATAAAGGCAGATAGGAAGAAAAAATAGGGACAATGTGCTATCAAAATTTAATATATAGCAAAACACAGGTGTGTGTGTGTGTGTGTGTGTGTGTGTGTGAGACAAACAAATAGTATAGGTACACTACAAAAATCACAATAAAGATGCAGTGGTACTAAGAAAAACATTTTTATTTAAAACCCCAAAGTTCAGTTAATTGGAATGACGTCATCCTTAGCATTAGGGCTAACGGGAGAAGATAAGGTGAAGGAAAGGCGAGAATAATGGATGGAAGTAAAGATTCGTCGTGGTGATAGTATAGGGGGAGGAGACACACTGGCCACAGTGTCGGTTTGAGCTCTGATTTGGTAGATTTGGAAATAATGGTAATTCATTGGTTAATAAATGGGAGGGACTAAATTCCACAGGTATAGAAGGACAGGATTTTTAAAGAATCGTCGCTTTTGCGATTACATTCTGCTTGGAGGTTTTGCTTTTTGCTTGCGCAGTTTATTGTTGGAAGTATTGCCTTCTGTTGGATCCTCTGGATGCTTTATCACTGCAATGAATTGGAGATTTTTGCTCTTCTCATCTTGGACTTTTTTTTTTTAGAAATTTATTATTTTCTTTAATAATATTGTAATTAGAACATGTAATATGTCAAGTCAAGTCTCCTTTATTTATTTAGTGCTTTTAACAGTCAGGAATACAGTTTACAGAAATACATCAGAAAATACATCAGTAAACACGCATTAAAACACAATTTGATTGATATTTATAAATTAAGAGTC
>VCAZ01000519.1:0-23065 GCA_005784505.1 Bagarius yarrelli | reverse complement strand
TCTGTCTATCTATCTATCTATCTATCTATCTATCTATCTATCTATCTATCTATCTATCTATCTATCTATCTATCTATCTATCTATCTATCTATCTATCTATCTATCTATCTATCTATCTATCTATCTGATTTCACTCTTTATCTCCCACTGCCTGTCTGTCTCTCTGTTTATTCTATCGTCTGTCTGTGGCTATGCCTTCTTTTTTTATCTCACTTTTTGTCCTTCTCTCTGTGTGTCTATCTTTGTCTCAGACTGTCTTGATTATCTCGCGGTCGTTTAGTGTGTGGTTTCTTTGGTTGCCTTTTGGAATGTGGGATCTGAGCTGATTAAAAAGTCTGGGCAGTGACGTTTCTGCACAGTTTCTTAGTACTTACTGAAATTTTATCTGCTACTGATATTTACTACCAGCGTTCACATTCCATAAGCTTTTCGTAATGTGTGTGTGCCTCTGTGTGTATATTTCCTACACGTGCTGTTGGATTACTCTTGCATGCGATTACTCTTAGGGTTCTATCAGTAGTAGCACTGTGTTGGTTATTTATTTTAGAAATTAATATTAGTAAGAGACGACATGTTTAATTGTTTTTTTAGTCTGCCTATAAACGGTAACACACTGAATTTCTTGGTTATCTCAATGAACCTCCTTTACTGATCCTTTAGTAAGTACAGGATCCTGGAAACAAAGATTGAGTCAGCATTGAAGAATTCTCTAAAGCTGAGGGAGGAAAAGATTCAGAGCCTGGAGTCACGGCTAGAGGAGAGCAGCAGCCTAAACCAGCAGCTCCGCTCCGAGCTCACATCAGTAAGAGGCCGCAATACACACTCGTGCAACACAGGTTCCAAACTGCTAATTTTTTAATGCATTAAAATCTATTATGCAGTTCTGCATCTGGTTGCAGCAGTGCACATCAGGTACCTGGAGGATTCACTTATTTACCTGCTTTATTCCACTGTCATGTAATTCCTTTTAAAATATTTTTTAATATTCTAATGTAATGGCGTTACATTATTTGCAGTTAATTTCAGTTAGCATGAACGGAAAAACAGGTTTTCCCAAGGATTAAAGTATCAATTTATAGATTCAACAACAAATTACAGTGCTGCTCAACATGAAATATCAAAAGTAAAGAAAACTTTAATAGTAAAGGAATAAACAAGTGCTGCTTAATAAAACTGTTATTTCTCTACCGCACTTCAGGGGCAGTTCGACGATTTCATCATTAAAAGGGTGCAGCCCTCACTACTGTTAGTCACTATCTTATTGTTCTAATCAACCAGTAATACTGTTAGCTAGATAAATTCAAGAAACGTGGATTTCACCATTGCTTTCGATTGCTTTAGTTTGTAAAGGGTGATAATCATTATAAAGAATCAGTTTTTCTCACAGCTTTTTACCTTGCCCTGTGCTGGGTTCTGTATATGGACAGCTAATTTAAGATGGCAAATTTAAAATGCTCTGTACACATTAAAAAATTGTTTATCCTGCATTAATGCATTCAAATGTTATAAAACTTCTTTTTTTATACAAGACATTTTATTAAAGTGATTTCCTTCATCTCCTGCCTAAAAGCAGGAGAAAAGCCGCTACGCTTCTTTTAGCAAAAAGAAAAAATTTCCGACATGTATTGCGTTTCTTAGATGTTTTCATTTTAAAAAGTTAAATTATACTTTTAATAATTTTTGGTAGTTTGATGGTAGTTTTACGGGGGCTAAAAATACAAATCTGACACTAAAAAGGAACCGCCCCTGCCACCCCATCCTAATTATATATACTAGTGCATACATAGTACAAATATAAATATAAATATATATATATATATATATATATATATTTGTGTAGTGAGTCATTTGGAACACAGCCTTACTCATTGACATTCTTTTTTTCCAAACCTCTCATGTTACATGTTTGCTCATCCACTCCAGGTGAAGAAGACCCTGGAGGCCTTGAGACAGAGGCAGGAGGAGGAGGCTGCCCACTCTGAAATTTCCCAGAAGGCTTTGGAGCAGGGCAGGTCTGGGACCAGCCAAGAGAAATGCCAGGCAGAGCATAGAGAAATCACAGCCGAGCTGCTTAAACTCAAGGATCATCTAATTGACATAGAAAAGAATGTATGTTAAGATTATCTAGTTTTTTTTGGTGTCTTGCATAAGCGGCACCCCTTCTTGCTTGTTAATGTCCTCTTTGTTTTGTCTGTTCCTCAGAATGCATCGTTACAGACTGAGAAGCAGCTGCTTAAAGAGCACCTGAAGCAGTTAGACTCGCAGAACACACAGCTGAACACTCAGACACTGGCTCTGCAAAAAACAGGCCACCACACTGCAGGAGCAGAACACTGCACTTCACAAAGATACTGCCAAACTACAGGTACTGCCTGTACCAACACTGCTGTGTGGTGGTGTGGTGTGTGTGTGTGTGTGTGTGTGTGTGTGTGTGTGTGTGTGTGTGTAGGCTGGATGATGGGCTTCTGGAGGTGGTCGGGGTGTTTGGATCGTTCCACTGTGCTCAGATTCAGGTCAAACTGGCCAACCCTGTTCGTCTGGGCCAGGCACACACAGTGAGGGTGAGGAACACTTAAGACCACCGAGAAGGAATAGAAGAGAAAACTTATTCCCACCGATATAGAGCCAATAATTAATCTTGATCGAATTAAAGTAGCGGTATGTCGTTTTCTGGTTAAAAAAATAATCACACACAAACCAGAATAATGAATCATTTTCTGTATCGATTTAAAGATAAGTTCAGACACCCCTAACTGGTGGTGCTGCGCTGGTGGTGTTGTGCAGTTAATCTGGATCATTTATCAGTTTCAGGCTTTTGATTGGATATTTTTCTGGCCCAGAAAAAATGTTCAGACTGAATGTTTATTTTTTTCTTATTAGCTGTGTGCATTTTTAGCAGCGAGGTTGTGTGAGTGCATGTCAAATGCACCAGGGGGCGCTAAACATCACACACTGTCTCCTTAACATCACACAAACACTTCAGTGCATCATGTGATTCGTTCAGATGATTCCAGCGTGAGGAGTGTAAATGCTGTCCTACTTTATGGCTCATCATTAAAATGTGTGTGTGTGTGTGTGTGTGTGTGTGTGGATCCTGCAGTTAATTCTGAAGAGCTCACACATGCCGATGCAGGTGGATGGAGAGCCGTGGGCTCAGGGTCCCTGTACCATCACCATCACACACAAGACTCAGGCGCTGATGCTGTACCACAGCGCCGAACAGACTGACGATGACGATGATGAAGAGTCGAGCGGTTCGGACGCCGAGGGGACGTCGGTGAAGAGAGCTCACGCTCCGGAGAACAGCGCAGAACCTCAGTGAAGCTCCAGACACATGAAGACCTTCACGTGGTCCACACAACAACACGCACTTTAACATCAGAGTTCATCACCTCCTCATACAGAGTCTCTTAAAATCCCAATAAAACACCAGATTATTCAAATCAACCAATCAAAACACTGCATTATATATATATATATATATATATATATATATATATATATATATATATATATAATAAATATAGAGATATATATTTATCATAAGCTATTTAAAGTCCTCTTAACACACACCTCGGTTTCTACAGCTAAGACAAATGATTATTATTTAGCCTGATTACTTGAATGCTAGCTTGTGGCTTACATGCTAGTTTTTAATGTTAGCCTTTTTGGCTACAACCTAATTTTCTAGTTTAGTCTATTTCCAAAAATTGCTAGTTTCTGGCTAACATGCTAGATTTTATAGTTGGCTATTTACTGTAAAGATAGTTTGTTAGCCTGATGACATGAACGCTAGTTTGTGATCTACATGCTAGCTTTTAGGTTAGCCTGTATACTAAAAAGCTAATTTGTTGTTTACACGCTAGATTTTCAGGTTAGCCACCTTTAATGTAAAGCTAGTTAGCAGTCTACGTACCAATTGTTAATCTGTTTACCATAAATGCTAGTTTGGTGGTCACATGCTAGTTTTTGAGTTAGCCTGATTACGTAAATGCTAATTTGTGATCTACATGCTAGTTTTTAGGTTAGCTAGTTTACTGATAAGCTAGTTTGGTGGTCACATGCTTGTTTTTAGTTTAGCCTGGTTACTTACACGGTAGTTTGTTGGTTACACACATACTCCATATTCTCTGTTACACACACACACACACACACACTCCATATTCTCTGTTACACACACACACACACTCCATATTTTCTGTTACACACACACACACACTCCATATTCTCTGTTACACACACACACTCCATATTCTCTGTTACACACACACACACACACTCCATATTTTCTGTTACCACACACACACACACTCCATATTCTCTGTTACACACACTAGTGAGAATGTCCTTTTTTTCGTTCTTTTTTTTAAACTTGGTATTACTTCCTGTTGTGTGAGCGGCCTGATGATGATGTTGATGATGTCACTGCATGTGAGCGATGATTCTAAGCTTTACAGCAGTTTAGTGCAATAAAAGCTTTCTGCTTGGGGTCAGAGGTCAGATGGGGGTTAGAAATGTGTGACCTTTATTCTGTCATTTATTGTCCTCTTCTTTGCCGACGTAGTTTAATTCTTTGATGTTTTTTCCCCTGAATGTTTGTAACAATAAGGAAGTTTACGTGTTTCCGTCTCGATCCTATTCGAGGTGTGTTTGGTTTTTTTTTTTCCTAGGGTTGCTGTGGTAACGGCAGGTGAGTGTTTACTGTAATGCTGTGATGTCACAGGAACAGAATGTAGTGTTGTGGGTTTTTTGGGGATAGTTATTGAATTGTATTTTCTCTGATGCTACACACTTTCCTTACCTCTCACAGTGTGTGTGTGTGTGTGTGTGTGTGAGCGAGAGAGTGCACAGTGTTCTAAAGATCGAATGTTCTTATTTAAAGCCAACTTTGACTGAGTGATGACAGGTGAGGCTTGTGGGCGTGGCCTGTTGATCAGTTTCCCTACTGAAACAGTAATAACTACTTTATACACTGTGTTTCTTTAGTTAAACACCAATCAGTGTGTTTGTTTTAGGTTTGTATTGGCTTCGTGGTCTGATTGGATTAGCAAACCATGCTAACGTTGTTAGCTACACGCTTAGCAGGAATCATTCACAGATTATTGGATGGAGGAAATTCGAGTGGAATTGTGACTTGTAGAGTTGATCTGTTTTTTAATTATGAGCTAATTTACATAGAATAAATGAATATTTAACTGAATATGAATATTTAAATATTTAATTGACAGCGTGTGTGAGGTTGTAATGCTACTCGTCTGGAATTTAGACCAAAAAAAGGATTAAATGAAAGTTCTTATCTTAAATTTTAGGTTTAAAATAAAAAAGGTAGAAAAAAGTAGGGAATTTATTCTGGAATGAGTATTTATATATTTATATTTCTATTTTTTCTAGTATTCTCACTGTGTTAATTCTGCGCGATGGTTTATTAAATGTGTGCTAAACATTTGGAGTTACGATATTATTATATTAGCTCTGATATTAATTAAGAAAGTCGTTATTTATTCCAGGTGTTAACGAGATGAAGTGATGAGGCAGTCGCTGATTAATCATTGAATAAAAATGTATTTTATTTCAGTAAACTGGCCATTTTTATTCATCACATCCATCTCCGCAGTGGAGACCTGGGATTACACACAAAGCGATTCCTTCATTCTGAATCTGGATATTATTGAAGAATTAAAGAATGAATGTTAAGTAAACTGGATTGCTTCATTATTTATCAATGCTTCTGATTGGTCAGGAGGAGTCGCTTTATTCTCCAGGTTAGCCAGGTTAATAATAACACACAAGTGTTTAATCAGTGATATAAGTTTCCCTCGAGATTTTTATACTTATTTTAATCCACACTAAGAAAAATAGTGTTAACATAGAATTATGGTCTGCAGTGTAAAGGGAAAAAAACTAATCACACCCCTGTGTTCATCTTCACATCCTCAGTCTACAGTGTGAATTTAATGAAGATCTAAAGAACATCACAATTTCACAAAAACACAAACGGTTAATTAACCCCTTACATCATTACCTCGTCTTCAGATCTTCATTAAATTCACACTGTAGATTAAGCAGGTAAAGATGAACACAGGGGTGTGATTAGTTTTGCATTTACACACTCCAGTGCTGAGATCCAAGTTGTAGTTTGTCGTCACATAACAGAGAATCAGAAATCATGGAAGTGTGTGAGAGTAAAAAAAATCTCGGGCTTTTACTTAGAACTCAAACTGAGACACTGACAATCACTCCAGCTGTTACTATAGCAATGACGTCCTGAAGCCAAACCAGGACATGATCATAAACCTGTGAGGTGCAGCAGCAGCACCGCCAGAGCCGCTGTTATAGGGGATTAATCAACAACTCCTGACCAATCAGAAGCCTTAACCATAATAACACACGGTAATCTCGCACAAATCCATAAAAATAATCCAGAAATCAGAGCAAATAAATGGATTATTTGTGTTTATTGCAGAATCATACAGAGTCACATGACATTAAGAATTTTCAGATTGAATAACGCAGTGTGTTGTGTTTAACTGGTTAAAATTATTCAGCTAACAGAAATATAATGTTATAGAAAAAGCGGGAACCAAACTGGGAAGATGTTAGCAGGGTCTTGTTATAATAATGACACACTGCACATCTGGATCAGGATACAGACAGTATCCATAATTATGGGTTAAAAACATCAATAAAAACAATCACTATGAAGTAAAAGAGGACCAGTGAAAGATTCGTAACTCAATTCACCCTAAACAAAAATCAGCTCCACTCAAGTTCCACTTCTAAACAGCATCAGCAGACCAGACGCTTTCCTGCTGATCTGAGATCAGTTCTCCGGAATCATTTAACCCGGATTCTGACTCTGAATCAGTAAATTAACACTCAATGACATCATTCGCACATCAGAGGCTGTCCTAAGCGGAATTATCAGCCGTGTCTGATGGGAGCGCTCGGTGACGTCCGGGCTCATGGGAACCCAGGAAGCGAATCAGACTTTCGGATATCCAGTGTTTCCTAAAGTCACCCCAAGGATTATATTTCTAACCTCTTAGAATCATCAACTCCCCACCGATTGTACCTGACGAAACACCATTAAAGACCTTTCTGTCCACATCGGATTCTATATGCTCAGGCATGCGCCGATAATCGGTTCAGCGATATTTATCGCAATACTCCGACTTGTTCCTTCCGATAGGATAAAGATGATGTAAGATTTTGTTTGATATGTACTATAGATACCAAAACAGCTTTAACATCTTACATTAATGAGAATGATGGAACCGATGATGGCTGTTATTATTATTATTATTATGGTTATTATTATTGCTACAGGAATTGAACATCAGCACATGCCAGTTTGTGCTCCATTTTAAAATGTGACATCAGTCTAAATTTACAGGGTGTGACAGTCTGTGTGTTTACGTGTGAGAATTAATAGCACTATCCAGGGCAGTAAAATGCCGCTAAGGTGCCCCAGCAGAGTGAAAGGTAACGCTGTGAAATACAGACGTGTAAATAAACATCGTGATATTCCACAGGTTCTGTGATGCGTGTCGAGCCCCGTCACCGAACCCCTCGTTCATTTTTCTCTCTGGACTTTGCTCCAGTCTGTCTGCTGGCAATAAAAGCTGTTTGCGAAGCTTATGAGTCAACACTCATTGTTTCAAACAAACAGCCGGTTATCAGCGTGGAACTGCGAGTAAAGAGCCCGAAAAAAACCCAACGGACCTCCAGCACTTTATTATACGTTTACAACTAGTAATCCCGTCTCTTGTGGACTAATTAGCATGTAACAGGCGTTCTATCATAGTACAAACACTAAGAACGCAACGCGCTCTGCTACTTCTTCCTTTCGGAACTGTAGGTCAACCAATCAGTCTGAGGAAGCTGAAGCTTCTATTCTTCACTTCTTTTTAAACCCAGGTTAAATGTACGCAGATGAACGGGATGTAGACGAAAAACGAGCGCTTATTTACAGCTTTATTTTTGCTAGCGTTACAAATGTAAGGTATCTATACTTTATACTATATATTATATATTGCAGTACTATCACACAATCAGAATCAATAACACATTAATTACGTCCTACGATGGCCATAACCACTGATTAGGAGCAGTTTAGCGGCTGTAATTATGAAATCAGTTAATATTATTACTTGCGCTTTTTAGAGATATATAAGGAGTTTTAAATTTCTCTGTTTTACACTTTGGTCACTGACGCTACGTGTTTATGGTTATAACGTGGCGTTAATTATCCAGTTTATAGAGTGTAACAGACGAGCCACTGGAGAAGATCCAGAAGGCCGGGTACACAGGCGCGGGAGAGGAAAGACGAAGGTGGAATGGGGTGGGCGCGGCCCTGAATGTTGTAGAAATGTGGCCACTGCCGATATCGCATCGAGCAGGCGCCCACGCGGTGGGGTCCGGGTTGACCAGCACGGTCTCGCTGCTGTTGTGCCACGCCGAAAGCTTGGCGTTAAACCACTCGATGCAACCACGCGGCCGGTTTATGGTTTATGTGCTGGCCAATTATCCAGTAGTTATAGAGTGTAACAGACGAACCACTGGAGAAGATCCAGAAGGCCGGGTACACAGGCTCGGGGAGAGGAAAGACGAAGGTGTGAAGGGGGTGGGCGCGGCCTGTTGTGGTAGAATGTGGCACTGCCGATATCGCAGTCGAGCAGGACGCCCACGCGGCGTGGGTCCGGGTTGACCAGCACGGTCTCGCTGCTGTTGTGCCACGCCGAAAGCTTGACGTTAAACCACTCGATGCACCAGGACTGAGAGTTACGGCCCAGACGGCTGGAGGGACCTTTACGGTCGATGAGCCGTACGCCAGACACCAGAGACAGCAGAAGTTATTGTTGCTCATTTTAACCTCCCAGTAATGGCGTCCGCGAGAGAAGCCCTGATTGCAGAGAACCTGCGAGAAACCAACAGAGAGTGATGTATGGATAAGCGTGCGTCACAGAAGACATTATGTCTGATAGTTGGATCGTTTTGGTGTTGTGATGTCATTGTTTCAGACCTGCGAGCAGACGGTGAAGCGAGTCGGGATGTCCGGGTACGGGGACGGCTCATCCGATACAGACGCCCTGGTGTTGTTCTCAGAGAGCTTCACTCGTTTATGAGCCGTCCTAAAGTCAAAGGTAAGTGGGGTGCCATCTGGACACACCACACACACACAACACACACACACACACACACACAGAGACACGGTTCTGTATTTGATCAGGAAATGTTAAAATGTCTCATCAGGAGTCACTCACATTTCAGCAGTTCACTTCTTGCAACAGGACCGATGGTGGACGCTTGATTCAGATTCACTGGAACTGAAAAATAACATTAATATTAAATCATTAATATCCAATTAAACAACTACATAAAAGCCATTAAAATACCTAGGGTTAATATAGTACACTAGGATGATATAGTACACTAGGTTAATGTAGTACACTAGGATGATAGTAGTACACTAGGTTAATGTAGTACACTAGGATGATGTAGTACACTAGTATGATGTAGTACACTAGTATGATGTTAGTTACTAGGTATGATGTAGTACACTAGATGTAGTGATGTAGTACACTAGTATGATGTAGTACACTAGTATGATGTAGTACACTAGGTTAATGTAGTACACTAGGATGAGGTACAATAGGATGATGTAGTACACTTAGGTATGATTGTAGTAGTACTAGTATGATGGTAGTACACTAGTATGATGTAGTACACTAGGATTAATGTAGTACACTAGGATGATGTAGTACACTAGGATGATGTAGTACACTAGGGTGATGTAGTACACTAGGGTGATGTTCTAACCAGAATATAATGGCGCACTGCTCAGATTATCCAGATGGTCCATGCTCCTGGAGAACGTCGAGTTCATTTCTTTGCCAGAGCTTTTCTTAATTCCTAAAAAAAAAGACAGAGTCATTGTGATTTCATCCTAACCCTCGCAATCAATCAAACAAACAATTAATAAACAAATCAATCAATGAACCAACCAACCTACCAAAAATCAACTAATCAATCAATAAATCAACCAACCAATTTACTAATCAATCAACCAAAACAAACAATCAATAAATCAACTAATCAACTAACTAAATCAAATTAATCAATTAATCAATAAACAAATAATCAATTAATAACTAATCAATAAATCAACAAATCAAACCATCAATGAAACTATTAATCAACCAACCAATCAATTAACTAATCAATAAACCAACAAACCAATCAATAAACCAGCCAATCAGTCAATCACCCAACCAACGAATCAACTCACCAATCAATTAACTGATTAATCAAATAAAGCAAATTTCTTCCCTGTTTTTATTTGTTGCTATTTTGAATATTTCCCCTCACTGCTCTCTCTGTCTCTCTCTCTCTGTCTCTCTCTCTGTCTCTCTCTCTGTCTCTCTCTCTCTGTTCCTTTCACTGTCGCTCTCTCTCTGTCTCTTTCACACTGTCGCTTCTCTCTCTGTCTCTTTCACTGTCGCTCTCTCTCTCTGTCTCTTTTCACTGTCGCTGTCTCTCTCTCCTCTGTCTCTTTATTGTCTCTTTCACTGTCGCTCTCTCTCTGTCTCTTTCTCTGTCGCTCTCTCTCTGTCTCTCTCACTGTCGCTCTCTCTCTCTCTCTCTCTCTTTCACTGTCGCTCTCTCTCTGTCTCTTTCACTGTCTTCTCTCACTCTCGTCTCTCTGTCTCACTGTCGCTCTCCTCTCTCTGTCTCTTTCACTGTCGCTCTCTCTCTCTCTGTCTCACTTGTCGCTCTCTCTGCTCTTTCTGGACGCTTATGTCTCTCTCGCTCTCTCTGTCTCACTGTCGCTCTGCTCTCTTATGTCTCACTCGCTCTCTCTCTCTGTCTCTTTCACTGTCGCTCTCTCTCTCTCTGTCTCACTGTCGCTCTCTCTCTGGTTCTTCTTTCACTGTCGCTCTCTCTCTCTCTGTCTCTTTCACTGTCGCTCTCTCTCGTCTCTGTCTCTTTCACTGTAGCTCTCTCTCTGGCTCTTTCACTGTCGCTCTCTCTCTGTGTCTTTCACTGTCGCTTCTCTCTCGTCTTCTTTCACTGTCCGCTCTCTCTCTGTCTCTTTCACTGTCGCTCTCTCTCTGGTCTCTTTCACTGTCGCTCTCTCTCTCCTGTTCTCTTTCCACTCTGCTCCTCTTCTCTCCCTCTTCAACTGTCGCTCTCTCTCTCTCTCCTGTCTCTTTCACGCTCTCTCTGCTCTCTTCTCTGTGTCCTCTTTCACTGTCCGCTCTCTCTCTGTGTCTTTCACTGTCGCTCTCTCTCTGTCTCTTTCACTGTCGCTCTCTTCTCTGTCTCTTTCACTGTCGCTCTCTCTCTCTGTCACTGTCGCTCCTCTCTCTGTCTCTTTCACTGTCGCTCTCTCTCGGTCTCTTTCACTGTCGCTCTCTCTGTCTCTTTCACTGTCGCTCTCTCTCTCTGTCTCACTGTCGCTCTCTCTCTGTCTCACTGTCGCTCTCTGTCTCTTTCACTTCGCTCTCTCTGTCTCGCTCTCTCTCTCTGTCTCTTTCACAGTCGCTCTCTCTCTGTCTCTTTCCTGTCGCTCTCTCTGTCCCGCGCTCTCTCTCTCTGTCTCACTGTCGCTCTCTCTCTGTCTCTTTCACGTCCGTCTCTCTCTGTCTCTTTCACTGTCGCTCTCTCTCTCTTTCACTGTTCTCTCTGTTCTCTTTCATGTCGCTCTCTCTCTCTGTCTCACTGTCGATCTCTCTCCTGTCTCTCTCTGTCTCTCTCGCTCTCACTGTCGCTCTCTCTTCGTCTCTTTCACTGTCGCTCTCCCTCGTCTCTCACTGTCGCTCTTTCACTGTCGCTTCTCCTCGCTCTCCTCTCTTTCACTGTCGCTCTCTCTCTGTCTCACTGTCGCTCTCTCTCTCTCACTGGCTTCTCGTCTTCTCTCACTCTTGCTCTCTCTGTCTCTTCACTGTGCTCTCTCTGTCTCTTTCACTGTCGCTATCTCTTTCACTGTCTCTTCACTGTCGCTCTCTCTCTCTCTCTCTCATGTCACGGTCGCTCTCCTCTCTGTCTTTCACTTCCTGTCGCTCTCTCTCGTTCTCACTGTCGCTCTCTCTCTCTGTCTCTTTTCAACTGTCGTCTCTCTCTCTCTCGCTCTCTCTCTCTGTCTCTCTCTTTCACTGTCGCTCTCTCTCTGTCTCTTTCACTGTCGCTCTCTCTCTCTCTTCGGCTCTTCTGTCGTCTCTGTCTCTCTCTGTCTCTTTCACTGTCGCTCTCTCTCTCTGTCTCTTCACTGTCGCTCTCTCTCTCTGTCTCTTTCACTGTCGCTCTCTCTCTCTGGCTCTCTCTCTGTCGCTCTCTCTCTCTTTCACTTCGCGCTCTCTCTGTCTCTTTCACTGTCGCTCTCTCTCTCTGTCTCTTTCACTGTCGCTCATCCTCTCTCTCTCCTCTCTCTCTCAACTCGCTCTCTCTCTCTGCTCACTGTCGCTCTCTCTCTCATGCTCTCTTCACTCTCGCTCTCTCTCTCGTCTCTTCACGTCGCTTTCTTCTGTCTCTTCTCACTGTCGCCTCTCTCTCATCATGTCGCTCTCTCTGTCTCTTTCACTGTCGCTCTCTCTTCTCTGTCTCACTGTCGCTCTCTCTCTCTGTCTCTTTCACTGTCGCTCTCTCTCTGTCTCTCTCTCTGTCTCTTTCACTGTCGCTCTCTCTCTGTCTCTTTCACTGTCGCTCTCTCTAAGTTATATTATAACTTATAATAAGTTTTTCTTTTTTTTCCGTATTCTTACTTTCTCCTTTTTGATCTCTGCGCTCGTTATAATCTCGGTTCTCCTTTAAAACACAGATATTAAACACACACACACTACAGAAAGTTGGGGGTTTCTTACTTGTGCGTGGTTTTCTCTTCCCTTCTCCAGCAGCACCTTTGGGCTGTGATCCGTGGTTGGAGGTTCCCGGCTCTTCGCCTGGAGTAGAACCTTGTGTGTGTCGTGGATAAAAACAGAGATCACAGCTGTAGTGTTTGACCTGCATGTCGCTAAGACGTATAGAAAGAATTCAGAAAATGTTGATCGACTTTTTAATCTACTTGTCATAAACGCACTGGAGCAAACCATTATGTAGGAGCTGTAGGGGGGTTCAGTCTATTACATGTTAACCAAAACACCAAACAGCAGCCTAAATTTTTCACACGTTTGTGACTAAACCTCTTCTTCCTCCTCATTCGCCTGTTGAGGCACATAGCCCCGCCCACTCAGGTTTTAAATCACTTGCATAACATGTGTCCTGTCTTTACAAACTTGTCAAGTCACTCAGTTGAGTCGAAATAAAAACAAAAACAAAATGGTCACCAATTCCCAGCTTAATTTACTCACTAAAACTGTAAATAAATGCTTTAGAATGTTGATGATATCTGTAATCGGTGGTATGAGTTATTGTTAGGGGCGGAGCTAGTTTTGAAGATAATGTTTTGCTAAAACTTCTAATTTCCTTTTAGACATTAAGACGAAATTGGCCACTAGGGGCGCCGACCGTGACTAATGCTCGGACCGGTGAATCACTGGATGCGGTATACTTTATAATTACTGCTGATTTGATTTGCTGTTACTCTCACCAGGTTCTCTTGGGTTTGGAGGATTTAAAGTCCTCCATTAGCTATAAAGCAATAAGAAAAGCCCCTGTGATCGAGCAGGAGAATCCTCCAGTGACATCATCAGGATCGCGCATCATCACTGTATATTAATGTCTTATTATTAGCCGCCACCTTTAATACATCATTTCACCCAATCAGAGTTTTTACCTGTTTTGTTTTTCTGTTTGTCACTTTTGCAACTTGTCTCTCTTTCAGCAGGATTCGAATTTCCTGGAACTGTAAAGCATTTAATCATCAGAGCTCTACATAAACATACCCTACATACCAGCAAATACAGGACAACACACACACACACACACACACACACACACCGGGTTTGAGGATAGAGATTCTGTACTCCACAGGTTCACGCAGGATTTTATTAATCTGCTCCTTCAGGCTAACGATGCTGGAGTGAAACGCGATGACGCGCTTGGAGTCCAGGGTGATCCGTGGGGAGTAGGGGTCAAAGTTCACCACAGACGGCAATTCCACAGACACCTACAGCAAACAGGGACAATTCAGATAAACAGCCTGATTAATCGATTAACACCTTATTAAGTTAACTTAACTAGTCAGATTAACCATCAAAATGACTCACCGAATTCTGGTTCTAATGACTGAAATTATCTGGTTGAACAGGTTTAATGGACCAAATACAATAACTAACCGGTATAATGACCCACTGGTTATAATGACTGAAATTATCTGGTTGAACAGGTTCTAATGACCAACTACAATAACTAACCGGTTATAATGACCCACTTGGTTATAATGATCGTAATTAACTACATTAACTGGTTATAATGACTGTAATTATCTGGTTAAACAGATTCTAATGACCAACTACAATAACTTACCGGTTATAATGAGCCGCTTACCAGTGACTTTAACCTCAGCTGTATGTAATGATTGTAATTAACTAGGCCAACTGGTTATAATGGCCAGTCATGGTGACTAACGGGTTATAATGACCCGCTCTCCTGGTATAACTATAACCACCTGTTTAAAGCCATATGCGTCAGAGCAGGACAGGTTTTCCCAGAATTCCCCTGGCCAGCGTTCCCAGCTGCTCACCTGTAGGAAGTCTGGAGAGTCGGATTTAGCCAGCAGGTTGTTGATCTCAACCCTGGTGGAGCTCATCTTCTCAATGTTCTGGTTGAATTTCTTCATCAGGGTGTTGAGCTTGGTGTTGCCGCTCTCCAGGTCAATATCCAGAGCATCCATGGCCTCTCGCTCGTCTCTCTGCAGCATCTCCCGGATCTGCTGATACTCCGCCTCCATGGCACGCTTACGCACCACCGCCATTCCCTGCAGCGGGGAAAAGAAAGACACGAGCGGCTGAACACACACGACTTTCTCTGCATGCTAATTATAACCAATAACAATTAATTCAAAGAGTGTGACCAGCTTTAGATAATTATCACTAAGCCCCGCCCCTGCTGACCTTATTATTTCACTTTAGATGTTTAATTATTGGATGAGGTGAATGAATTTCTGCAGGCCAGGAAGACACTACAGTCAATACTGTCCCAAAAAAAATACTTCAATCTGTAATCATGGATAATCGTGGGTAATCGTGAGTAAAGTGGGTAAAGTGGGCGGGGCTTAAAGTCCTCTTTAAAGCAATCTTCATGTGATTTAAGCCTGTGCTCTAATTGATGTGTTATAAATTCTCCTCCCACTTTTATTTTTAGTGAATCTATGTGGTTTTTATATTTCTGGTCTCATGTGATTGGTTCCTTTTTAACGAGTCATGTAAGTCATGTCTTTTGTTGTTTTCTCTTTATTGTCCCTCTAGTGGGACATCATTAGTATTACAGTCTTCCTCTCTGAATCTGATTGATATAAATGGCTGAATGATTCGATTGATTATCTTGACGATTTAATTATTAATTAATAAACACACATTAAACTCAGAATCACTGATTAATTACACATTTATTACAGTTAATAACATTTTAATCGGAACGTCTTTAATATTGTAGCTGGCAGTAATGTTACATCATCAGTATGGGATATTTACACTAACAGTCGTCAGGTTGTTTTGGTGACGTCTGTCCTTAGTTACTGTTGCTAAGACTGGAAGCGGTGGAACTGTTTCGCTGTCTGCCGAGTCTGATTAATGTTTTTATTGCTGCAGTGCAGTGCTTTAATCCTGGATATGTCAACATCGTCGAACGTGCGTGCACACACACACACACACCCACTAATTACACCTGATGTATAAGTGAATAAACATCAGCAGAGCACAAAAGTGTACCTTATACCACACACACACACACACACACACACACACACTAACCTTGAGTTTAACTTGCTGCTCCCTCATCTGCATCAAGACCTGCTGGTTCTTCTCCGTCTTCCTGTCCAGAACGTTCAGCTTGTCCCTCAGATCAGTCTGATTAAACCAACAGATTAAACAGACGGTGTGTTTGTGAGTGTGTGTGTGTGTGAAAAGGGAAAAGAGCTGCTAAAGCACTAAAGTGTCGAAATTATCAACATCGCCGTCAATAAAAAAGATCGCCAATAAACATTTTTTGTGGTTAATTTGTCCTTTCATTGTCGTCATATGACCCAATGTAATCACCTGCGATTGCGCGGTTTAACCAGCGTGGCGCTGTGGAGCAGAAACGCAATTCAGTGCTTATGTGGAAAAAGACACGGCAATAAAAACACGTTGGAGAAATGATGACGAGTAGAGTGCAGACGAGCGTTCCGCAATCCACCCCACGGTAAAGTTCAGACTCCTCACTACTATTAACACTAATAATTTAGCTAATCCTAGTGCGATGGTTTAGTGTTTAGCACTATTGTCTTATAGTAAGAAGGTCACAGGTTCGATTCCCCTGCAGGGGTGTTTCTGTGTGGAGTTTGCATGTTCTCCCTGTGTGTGTGTGTGTTTACTCCAGTTTCCCCCCAAAGTCCGAATATATGTATGTTAGATTGATTGGTGACTCTAAATTGCCCATAGGATTGAGTGTGTGTGTGTGTGTGTGGCCCTGTGATGGACAGGCGACCTGTACAGGGTGTCCCCCTCCTGCCTTTCGCCCTTTCAGAGACGGCTGGGATAGACTCCAGCAGATCCCTGTGACCCCGAATTAGGGAATAAGCGGCTATAGAAGATGAATGAATGAATGAATGAATGAATGAATTTAATGCGGTGGTTCTTTTCTTCACCTGGTCGCCTTCGGTAAAATTAAACCTTTTCAAGTTTCTACCTGAATGTGTTGACCTGGGTGGAGTTTTTAGGATTTACTATTCAGTAAGTTATTTAAACTCGTCACCTCGATCTTCATGCGGCGCTCGGCGGGACTGGAGAAGCTGCATTCTTTGTGACTTTGCTGTAAACAGCTGCTGCAGATGCTCCTCTCGTGACGCGAGCAGAAGAACTCCATCAGCTTCCCGTGCTGGGAACACAGCCGGTCCGTGAGGTCGTTTAACGGCTCGCACAGCTCGTGGGCGCGAAACAGAGGGTTCTCCTGGTGGGGGCGCACATGCTCTGAGCAGAACGAGGTGATGCACGTCAGACACGTTTTCACCGCCTTGACATTGCTGCACATGTCGCACATGATGGGTTTGAGTTCGGGCCGTGGCGAAGTCATGGCAGCGGCAGTATCAGGGACCACGCCCCCCCCGCCGTCAGACCCCACGCCGCTTCCTGCTTTTGCTCGGAACGTTTCCACCACTGCGCTTAGCACCGTGTTCTTCTTCAGCTGCGGTTTGGTGGGGTAGTGCTCGCGGCAGTGGGGGCAGAAGTAGGAGCTGGTGCTGCTCCACGTCTCCTCCAGACACACGCGGCAGAAACTGTGTCCACATCTGAGACTCACCGGTTCAGTGAACGGACACAAGCAGATACTGCAGGTCAGATCATCCTCCAGACTCAGCAGAGCCAAAGACTCAGTCACCTCAGCCATGACGGACAGACGGACGGACGGGTGGAGAGACAGACAGAGGGACAGAGAGACAGACGGACGGAGAGACTGTGGGAGAAACAGGAAAAACTGAATACACACCAATGAATATAACAAAAAAAGTTACTCATATTTTCTTCTTCATTTGTTTTTAATCTTTCCATCATTTTTTCTTTTTCTTCTCTCTACAATTTCTTTTCCCCCTCTTCCTCATGTCATTATATTTTTCTCCATATCTCTTACTCGTTTGTTCTATTTATCTCTTTTATCTCTTTTTCATTGCTTCCTCTTCCTCGTCTTTCTTTTCTTATTTCTCCTGTAACTTTTCTCCTCCTCCTCGTTTCCTCTTTTTTTTTTTAATTTCCTGATTCTCTTCTTTTATCTTTTTCTCTTCCTAATTTTTCCCCCTTCCTTATTTTCCTTCTCATTTTTCTCATTGCATCTCTTTTCGGTCTCTTTTGATCCCTTCATTCTTTTTCTCTTCCTCCTCTTCATCTTCTTTTCGTTCTTACGTCATCATCTATTCTTTGTCTCTTTCACTTTTTCATCTCCTTCACATTTTCTTTCCCTCCTTTTTCTTATGTCTTCGTCCCCTCTTCATTTTTATACTTTCTTTTTCAGGTCTTCCTCATTTTTTTTTTTGCTTTTCTCTTTGCTATCATTCCTCTCTAAAGATCCTCTCTCTCTCTCACACACACACACACACACACACACAGTCACACTGAAACAAACTAAAACCAGATCGAAACGGAGCGTTTTTAAGCAGAGTACTACAGCGCGTGACGAAGTCTTTCTCCTCAATTGTCATTTTACATAAAACTTTAATATTAAACTATAAATTAAACGTATATTAAGAATTAAAACTCACTTACCTACAGAATACAGCTTAATAATCGTCCTCGGCACGCGCGTGAAGCAGGCAGACAGACACACACACACACACACTAACACACACACCGACTCTTAAGTTTCGTTTCTTCTCCGCTTGTCTGAATTACCGTAAATACAAAACACACACAACAATTTCCACGGAGTATAAAACACTTTATCGCAAAACAAAGAGAAAAATGCAAAAGTCTTTTTTTAAAGATTAAACAGGAAATAATAACTTATAGTAATTTATAGAATAATATTAATATTAATAATAATAATAATAATAAACTTATATTAGTGGTTAATTATTAGTGGGGGAGGGGCCGTTAGGGAGAATGTGTATGAACGTGTATATCGGTTTTACGGTAACAAGGGTAGGATCAGCTGTAGGATAATGTGAATGTTGTTATTATATAATATTAATTAAATTATTTTTCCTTTTTTTACCTTTAAAATATTCGACTCGTTTTAATTAAACTTGAACTAGGACATAATTTAAAAGAATTGAAGATCAACAAAGACAGGAAGTCGAGGAAAAAAAGAAAAGAAGAAAACAGATCTAATAGCAGAGGATTAATACCGCCACCTAGTGGACAAAATATGAAGCGACGATTCAAAATCTGCTTATACAGTATATTAGAGATAATTTGAAAATACAGCTTATTTAATGTATAAATCATACATAGAATTAAGTGTCATAATATAAATCTATCGATATAAATAACGGCAAAAAGAGGAAATAATAAAATGCAATAAACAATATTACGGGAAAGGATCAATTTCTGTACAATCATTTTAAAGCATTAAAGCATCAAAGTTCTATAGTTTTTACAGATGAATTAGTGAAGTTCATCCAAGAAAAAAAAAACAGACATTAAAGAAACGAAGCTAAAATAAAACAGCACAATCTATTTTTTCATTTTATTTTTGATATCTATAAATATTTTGCAGGAGAAAATGACTCAGATGTTACTGTTATTAATGTCAACTAAAACAATCTAAGAAACACAAAGCACAAATCTGTCATCAGGAGCGGAAAACCTATTAAACAATACAATTAAAAACATACTCTAATTTCCCACCAGGTGGCGTCGAAGAGCAATAAACGCCTAAATCCGGGCTTATAAACACTGACATTAATATAAACACACTAATGAGGAATTTCTCCATCAACAAGAAAAACACTGACGTCACAACAACATTAATATTAAATATCATTTATTTATTTATATATTTATTTATTACACTTTTCAGGTTTATGTTAAACTATTTACAAGCAGATAGCCCAAATCAGCCTGACAATGTGTGTGTGTGTGTGTGTGTGTGTGTGTGTGTGTGTGAGACTTAATTCCTGGGGTTACTACACACTAGCAAACCTTTTTATATTTTTAGGTTAAATATAATTTCCAGATGTTGAACTTTACTGCATTTTTCTGAGTTAAACATTAAAATCAACAGATTCACTTTTTTTTGTTACATTTGATTATCTGATTTTCTATAAAACATTAAAATAACATTATTTTAACCGCCGACTGTGATTCACACTGTGTTCATTTCAGACAATAACATTAAAATGATTCATTATTAACGTAAAAACAGTAACACAAACGGGTCGTTTCACATCCTCAACATTCACGGTTCCATGTGAAAGGGGGCGGAGCTTCGGTCATGTGACCTACAGATGATGAAACAGTGTGATTATTAGTGTGGTGTGTGTGTAGTTTTTTCCTGTGCTGTTGTGAGTCTGGTGGTCGGTCACCAGAGGTCCGGTTCCACCCAAACGATTTTCCGCTGCTCCTCCTGGACGATGTGCTGCAGGTTGTCCAGCAGGGCGGCGGTGTCGCTCCAGCTGTCGGGGGGGACGGTGCGGTAGAGGCAGGGCAGTTTGTCCAGCAGAGGCTCCTCACTCAACGAGCACTCGAGCAGCTGCGTCTCACTCACGTTATTCTGACGCAGTTTGTGTCTGTGTGAAAAAACATATTGATATAAAACCACGACGTAGAAGGTGTTTAATCACATCCCATTCCAGTGTGTGTGTGTGTGTGTGTGTGTGTGTGAGGCTGTACTTGAACTTGCGAGCGCTGCGCTCTGTACATATAACAAAGATGATGATGGGGAAAATTTCAGCCCGATGCAGACGACGTACACAATCCAGTCCCAGAGGCAGAACACAGTGAGTGCCCTAAACAACAACACACACACACACACACACACACACACACACACACACACACACACACACATTTTATGAAAATTGCCTTTATTTTTTATGCTGGAGATTTAGCAGTGTGTTAGAATATTGATGTAGGATATAGGAAACATTGTGTGTGTGTGTGTGTGTGTGTGTGTGTGTGTGTGTGTTACATACACGCTTTATGATCCTCTCGACTCCCTGTACAGTGTAACAGCAGTGTGTGTTTGGCTCACACTCTTCCAGTATCTGACCCTTCTGTATGCGCAGTGTGTGTTCAGAGTCACTCAAAGTTTCTGACCAAAAAAATAAAACAACAAACTTCGGATTCTACAAAATAACAACAACAACAAAAGCAACAACAATAACAACAATAACAATAACAACAACAACAACAACATAACAATAACAACAATAACAACAACAATAACAACAATAACACAATAACAATAACAACAATAATAACAATAACAACAACAACAATAATAACAACAACAACAACAATAACAATAATAACAATGATAACAAAAGCAACAATAATAACAACAATAACAATAATAACAAAAAACAATAATAATAACAATAATATAAGAATAATAAGGAGAATAAAATAGTAATAAAATATTATTATTATTATTATTTATTTATTATTATTTATTATTAAAAGACTTTATGGTACAAACAAATAATAACGCCTTTAAAAGGCTTTCCAGTTTTGTTTGTTTATATGTTTGTTTGTTGTTTGAGTGTTTTTCGATGTTTGTTGCCTGTGTTTGTTTGTTTAGACCGTTTCACCTTTAAGGTTTTCAGTACTTTAACTGATGATGTTAATATATATATTTTATCTAAAGGCTGAGGGAGCATTTGAAGCGTGTGTATTTTGTCGGTGTGTGTGTGGTGGTGTGTGTGTGTGTGTGTGTTCTTCAGTGTACTGACTCACACCAGCTGGAATCCTTCTTTCAGCGAGGCGTTTGTGTAGGAAGCCCTTGAGGATGGAGGGAAGCAGGAGGAGGGGCGACACATGGGGGGTAATGAGGAGTCACCAGTGTGTAGGGCATCAGACTCACCGAGCCGGGCTTATCTAAAGGGGGGGGGCAGGGGTACAGGGGGCAGGAGGAGGACAGGTTTACACCAGACCAGACAAACAAAGTGATTATTATTCTCTCTCTCTCTCTTTTCTGTATGACCCTCTCTCTCTCTCTCTCTCTCTCCTCTCTGACTCTCTCTCTCTCTCTCTCTCTCTTGCTTTTCCTCTCTCTCTTCTCTCTCTGTCTCTCTCTCTATCTCTCTCTCGGTCTCTTATATCTTTCTCTGTATCTATTTCTCTTCTACTATCTGACTGCTCTCTCTCTCTTTCTCTCTTTGACTCTTTCGCTCTCCCCCTCTCTTTACTTTTCTCTCTCTTCTCTCTCTTCTATCTCTCTCCGTGTTGTCTCTCAGTGTTTCTTGTATCTCCTCTCTCTCTTTCTGTCTGTCTCTCTCTTTCTGTCTTTCTTTCTGACCTTTTGATGAGTTTGTGTGTTGCCTCCCACACTGACCCAGGGTCCTGCCCTGTCTTGCCGTACTGACGATCTCCAGCTTTGCTTACTGCGCCCTCTCCCTGCAAACACACACAACACACACACACACACACACACAACACACAAACATAAGCACAAACTTTTATTATGCTCGGGGCTGTTACAGATGTGGTACTATAGAGCCGACGGGCTGTGTCTAGGTTAATGTTCAGAAGAGTCTCAGGCCAGGGGTTTATAGTAGTACAGAAAGTGAAACAGGAAGTGAAACAGAAGTGCTTCTGGATGCGATGTGGAAGGAAATCCTCGATAGCTGGATTAGCTGCCTTGCGCTCTAACAACAACAAAACACTGTTTTAAAAGCCATGAACACACACTGCACTGGTTTTATCGAAACACCGAAACCCGCCGCCACTCCCTGTAGAAATTGGGCACCCGGCCGCTCTTAGTCCATCAGATGGCAGCTGTCACGGATGGCCCACCATAACCGCGCCACCGTAGTGACTCCGTATGGCAGGATGTCGTAAGGGACGACAGAATCCTGGCTCGCCCCTGCCATGACGTTCACCCGGACGTAAAAAGGAGTCACTGATGTGACTCACGTGTCTTCAGCTGCGGGGAAACTATGATAGGCTGGAGAAAAGGAGGAGTGCTCTTTAGTGTCATTAATCACAATGCGGGAGTGGGGGGCTACAGTTTCCATTTGAGTGATGTGTGTGGGTATGTGTGTGTGTGTGTGTTGTGTGTGTGTGGTGTGGTGTGGCGGTGCACTCCCACTCGTGTTTAGGTTGCAGGAGAGGTGCAGGGACCGTTGACATGCCGAGGGCCACGGGACTCCTCCATAGTGGAATCTTCGATGCATCCGGAGCGCTCGCTGTCCTTCTGAAACTTCACCTGCACAACACACACACAAACAACACACACACAACACACACACACAGAGAGAGGGTCAGATCCTGCATAGGT
>VCAZ01000497.1:0-23294 GCA_005784505.1 Bagarius yarrelli | reverse complement strand
AATATGATGTATATATGTTTGTCATCAGGCAATTCTGAAGCTATACTACTAATTATCATTGGAAAGCTTAGGAAAATCAACTTTGCAAAGAGGCCCACACACATGACTCTATCTTGCTTCTTGTAAAAATTTTTAATAAAAAATGGTCACATGAGTTGTTCGTGCTATTAGATGTGCAAATATGACTGAATAATGTTTGTCATTCAGGCAATTTGAAGCTATTACTACATAATTTATTCATGAAAGCTTAGAATCTCAACTTTGCAAAGAGCCCACACACATGACTTATCTTGCTCATAGATTAAAATTTTAATGGTCAAAATTGAGATGTTTTTCGTGCATATTTAGATGTGTGCAAATATGACTGTATATAATGTTTGTCATTCAGGCAATTCTGAAGCCGCTATTCTACATAATTTATATCATTGGAAAGCTTAGAATCCCAACTTTGCAAATGAGGCACCACACACATGACCTGTATCTTGTTCAGATAGATTTAAAATTTTAATGGTCAAATTGAGATTTTTTGGTGCATATTTAGATGTGGCAAATATGACTGTATATAATGGTTTGTCATTCAGGCAATTCTGAAGTTATTACCTACATAATTTATATCATTGGAAAGCTTAGAATCCCAACTTTGCAAAGACCCCCACACACATGACTGTATCTGCTCATAGATTAAAATTTTAATGGTCACATTGAGTTGTTTTGGTGCATATTCAGAAATGTGTGCAAATATGACTGAATATAAGTTTGTCATTCAGGGCAATTCTGAAGTTATTAATACATCCTTTATGTCATTGGAAAGCTTAGAATCTCAACTTTGCAAAGAGCCGCACACACATGACTGTATCTTGCTCATAGAATAAAATTTTAAATGGTCAAATTGAGATGTTTTTGGTGCATATTTAGAAGTGTGCAAATATGACTGGATATATGTGTCATTTCAGGCAATCTGAATTACTACTGAACATTATCATTGGAAGAAAGCTTAGAATCTCAACTTTGCAAAGAGCCGCACACACATGACTGTATCTTGCTCATAGAATAAAAATTTTTAATGGTCACTTGAGTTTGTGTTGGTGCATATTTAGAAGTGTGCAAATATGCTGTATATAATGTTTGTCATTCAGGCAATTCTGAAGTTTATTACTACATCCTTTATGTCATTGGAAAGCTTAGAATCTCAACTTTGCAAAGAGCCGCACACACATGACTGTATCTTGCTCATAGAATGAAATTTTAATGGTCAAATTGAGATGTTTTTGGTGCATATTTAGAAGTGTGCAAATATGACTGAATATAATGGTTTGTCATTCAGGCAATTCTGAAGCTATTACTACATACATATTTATATCCTTGGAAAGCTTAGAATCTCCAGTTTGCAATGGAGCCCACACACATGACTATATCTTGCTCATAGATTAAAATTTTAATGGTCAAATTTAGATGTTTTTGGTGCATATTTAGATGTGTGCAAATATGACTGTATATGATGGTTTGTCATTCAGGCAATTCTGAAGTTATTACTACATAATTTATATCCTTGGAAAGCTTAGAATCTCCAGTTTGCAATGAGCCCACACACATGACATACTATATCTTGCTCATAGATTAAAATTTTAATGGTCAAATTGAGATGTTTTTGGTGCATATTTAGAAGTGTGCAAATATGACTGTATATAATGTTTGTCATTCAGGCAATTCTGAAGTTATTACTACATCCTTTATGTCATTGGAAAGCTTAGAATCTCAACTTTGCAAAGAGCCCACACACATGACTGTATCTTGCTCATAGAATAAAATTTTAATGGTCAAATTGAGATGTTTTTGGTGCATATTTAGAAAGAAGTGTGCAAATATGACTGTATATAATGGTTTGTCATTCAGGGCACATTCTGAAGTTATTACTACATAATTTATATCCTTGGAAAGCTTAGAATCTCCAGTTTTGCAATGAGCCCCCACACACAAATTGAGATGTTTTTGGTGCAAATTTTGAAGTGTGCAAATATGACTGTATATAATGGTTTGTCATTCAGGCAATTCTGAAGCTATTACTACATAATTTATATCCTTGGAAAGCTTAGAATCTCAACTTTGCAAAGAGCCCACACACATGACTGTATCTTGTTCATAGATTAAAATTTTAATGGTCAAATTGAGATGTTTTGGTGCATATTTAGAAATGTGCAAATATGACTGTATATAATGGTTTGTCATTCAGGCAATTCTGAAGCTATTACTACATAATTTATATCATTGGAAAGCTTAGAATCTCAACTTTGCAAAGAGCCCACACACATGACTGTATCTTGTTCATAGATTAAAAAACTTTAATGGTTCAAATTGAGATGTTTTTGGTGCAAATTTAGAAGTGTGCAAATATGACTGTATATAATGTTTGTCATTCAGGCAATTCTGAAGCTATTACTACATAATTTATATCATTGGAAAGCTTAGAATCTCAACTTTGCAAAGAGCCCACACACATGACTGTATCTTGTTCATAGATTAAAATTTTAATGGTCACATTGAGTTGTTTTGGTGCATATTCAGAAATGTGCAAATATGACTGAATATAATGTTTGTCATTCAGGCAATTCTGAAGCTATTACTACATAATTTATATCATTGGAAAGCTTAGAATCTCAACTTTGCAAAGAGCCCACACACATGACTGTATCTTGTTCATAGATTAAAATTTTAATGGTCAAATTGAGATGTTTTTGGTGCATATTTAGAAGTGTGCAAATATGACTGTATATAATGTATTGTCATTCAGGCAATTCTTAAGCTATTACTACATAATTTATATCATTGGAAAGCTTAGAATCTCAACTTTGCAAAGAGCCCACACACATGACTGTATCTTGTTCATAGATTAAAATTTTAATGGTCAAATTGAGATGTTTTTGGTGCATATTTAGAAGTGTGCAAATATGACTGTATATAATGGTTTGTCATTCAGGCAATTCTGAAGCTATTACTACATAATTTATATCCTTGGAAAGCTTAGAATCTCAAGTTTGCAATGAGCCCACAACACAAATTGAGATGTTTGTTTTTGGTGCAAATTTAGAAGTGTGCAAATATGACTGTATATAATGGTTTGTCATTCAGGCAATTCTTAAGCTATTACTACATAATTTATATCCTTGGAAAGCTTAGAATCTCAACTTTGCAAAGAGCCCACACACATGACTGTATCTTGTTCATAGATTAAAATTTTAATGGTCAAATTGAGATGTTTTTGGGTGCATATTTAGAAGTGTGCAAATATGACTGTATATAATGGTTTGTCATTCAGGCAATTCTGAAGCTATTACTACATAATTTATATCATTGGAAAGCTTAGAATCTCAACTTTGCAAAGAGCCCACACACATGACTGTATCTTGTTCATAGATTAAAATTTTAATGGTCAAATTGAGATGTTTTTGGTGCAAATTTAGAAGTGTGCAAATATGACTGTATATAATGTATTGTCATTCAGGCAATTCTAAAGCTATTATTACTACATAATGTATATCATTGGAAAGCTTAGAATCTCAACTTTGCAAAGAGCCCACACACATGACTGTATCTTGTTCATAGATTAAAATTTTAATGGTCACATTGAGTTGTTTTGGTGCATATTCAGAAATGTGCAAATATGACTGAATATAATGTTTTTTCATTCAGGCAATTCTGAAGCTATTACTACATAATTTATATCATTGGAAAGCTTAGAATCTCAACTTTGCAAAGAGCCCACACACATGACTGTATCTTGTTCATAGATTAAAATTTTAATGGTCAAATTGAGATGTTTTTGGTGCATATTTAGAAGTGTGCAAATATGACTGTATATAATGTTTGTCATTCAGGCAATTCTGAAGCTATTACTACATAATTTATATCCTTGGAAAGCTTAGAATCTCAACTTTGCAAAGAGCCCACACACATGACTGTATCTTGTTCATAGATTAAAATTTTAATGGTCAAATTGAGATGTTTTTGGTGCATATTTAGAAGTGTGCAAATATGACTGTATATAATGTTTGTCATTCAGGCAATTCTGAAGCTATTACTACATAATTTATATCATTGGAAAGCTTAGAATCTCAAGTTTGCAATGAGCCCACACACAAATTGAGATGTTTTTGGTGCAAATTTAGAAGTGTGCAAATATGACTGTATATAATGGTTTGTCATTCAGGCAATTCTGAAGCTATTACTACATAATTTATATCCTTGGAAAGCTTAGAATCTCAACTTTGCAAAGAGCCCACACACATGACTGTATCTTGTTCATAGATTAAAATTTTGAATGGTCAAATTGAGATGTTTTTGGTGCATATTTAGAAGTGTGCAAATATGACTGTATATAATGGTTTGTCATTCAGGCAATTCTGAAGTTATTACTACATAATTTATATCATTGGAAAGCTTAGAATCTCAACTTTGCAAAGAGCCCACACACATGACTGTATCTTGTTCATAGATTAAAATTTTAATGGTCAAATTGAGATGTTTTTGGTGCAAATTTAGAAGTGTGCAAATATGACTGTATATAATGTTTTGTCATTCAGGCAATTCTGAAGCTATTACTACATAATTTATATCATTGGAAAGCTTAGAATCTCAACTTTGCAAAGAGCCCACACACATGACTGTATCTTGTTCATAGATTAAAATTTTAATGGTCACATTGAGTTGTTTTGGTGCATATTCAGAAATGTGCAAATATGACTGAATATAATGTTTGTCATTCAGGCAATTCTGAAGCTATTACTACATAATTTATATCCTTGGAAAGCTTAGAATCTCAACTTTGCAAAGAGCCCACACACATGACTGTATCTTGTTCATAGATTAAAATTTTAATGGTCAAATTGAGATGTTTTTGGTGCATATTTAGAAGTGTGCAAATATGACTGTATATAATGGTTTGTCATTCAGGCAATTCTGAAGCTATTACTACATAATTTATATCCTTGGAAAGCTTAGAATCTCAACTTTGCAAAGAGCCCACACACATGACTGTATCTTGTTCCATAGATTAAAATTTTAATGGTCAAATTGAGATGTTTTTGGTGCAAATTTAGAAGTGTGCAAATATGACTGTATATAATGGTTTGTCATTCAGGCAATTCTGAAGCTATTACTACATAATTTATATCCTTGGAAAGCTTAGAATCTCAACTTTGCAAAGAGCCCACACACATGACTGTATCTTGTTCATAGATTAAAATTTTAATGGTCAAATTGAGATGTTTTTGGTGCATATTTAGAAGTGTGCAAATATGACTGTATATAATGGTTTGTCATTCAGGCAATTCTGAAGCTATTACTACATAATTTATATCATTGGAAAGCTTAGAATCTCAACTTTGCAAAGAGCCCACACACATGACTGTATCTTGTTCATAGATTAAAATTTTAATGGTCAAATTGAGATGTTTTTGGTGCATATTTAGAAGTGTGCAAATATGACTGTATATAATGGTTTTGTCATTCAGGCAATTCTGAAGCTATTACTACATAATTTATATCATTGGAAAGCTTAGAATCTCAACTTTGCAAAGAGCCCACACACATGACTGTATCTTGTTCATAGATAAAAATTTTAATGGTCACATTGAGTTGTTTTGGTGCATATTCAGAAATGTGCAAATATGACTGAATATAATGTTTGTCATTCAGGCAATTCTGAAGCTATTACTACATAATTTATATCATTGGAAAGCTTAGAATCTCAAGTTTGCAATGAGCCCACACACATGACTGTATCTTGTTCATAGATTAAAATTTTAATGGTCAAATTGAGATGTTTTTGGTGCATATTTAGAAGTGTGCAAATATGACTGTATATAATGGTTTGTCATTCAGGCAATTCTGAAGCTATTACTACATAATTTATATCATTGGAAAGCTTAGAATCTCAACTTTGCAAAGAGCCCACACACATGACTGTATCTTGTTCATAGATTAAAATTTTAATGGTCAAATTGAGATGTTTTTGGTGCATATTTAGAAGTGTGCAAATATGACTGTATATAATGGTTTGTCATTCAGGCAATTCTGAAGCTATTACTACATAATTTAAATCATTGGGAAGCATAGAATCTCACCTTTGTAATGAGCCTACACGTGGATGTATCCTGTTCATACTGGGAAATGTCGAAGGTCAAATTGAGTTGTTTTTGGTGCATATTCAGAAGTGTGCAAATATGACTGTATATAATGGTATGTCATTCAGGCAATTCTGAAGCTATTACTACATAATTTATATCAATGGAAAGCTTAGAATCTCAAGTTTGTAAGAAATAACTTATTCTGGAGAATTTTAAATTAATCAATAACAATTTATTATGCCAGGCAGGTAAAACATTGATTACACAGTAAAATACAAAATATCAAATTACATACATAACATGATCAAACAGTATAAAATAAAAGTCATTGAATCTATATCAAACCTGGCAATCAAGACACAAAGCAGTATGGAAAGCTCTGGCTGCAGAATGCTTCCCTTAGTGTTTTGTCAATGTACCTTAAATACCCAATTAAAAGGAAAAGAGTCATAAGTTTCTTTTCTCTAATTGGTTAAGTATATGAATTAGTTTCTCGTGACCTAAAAGTTCACCAGATGGGGTTGTAAATGAATCTCTAATCCAGGTTTCCTGAGGAGGACACGCCTTTTACAGGAGTGCAAAATATCTTTAAAGAATCAGACCCTTTTACTGCTTGCACCATAACCTTTAAAATGATAATAAACATGAATATGAGTCATCAAGAATATCACAGCATATAGTATACATGATTATACATTTGTTTAAAAGACTTGAGGTTTGCAAAAGATAACATCTTGGCCCCTCGAGAGAGGCTTCAACCCCTATATCTGAGAATGCTGAAACAGATCCTGGTTTTATTGTTTTATTGGGGTTTTGTTTCCACAGTCACCAGCCTACAATTCCTCCCCTGGCCCCTTGGGACAATTAGAAAATAATTCATAAGGGGCCACCGCTGGACACCGTCTAGATTCACTTGTTAATGCAACCTACAATAAAACCGTATTGGCAAAGTCCCATAAAGATGAATCATATACCTGAAATAACAACACTGCAGTAGGGATAATATGAATATGAGACCACTGCCAGTCAAACATCCACGGAACACCCAGTCCCACCAAGACATATTGTGCTGAGCGAGTAGATGAGCTGGACAAGATCTTCGCTGTTCTTTTGGCCAGGTTTGCTTCCACCTGAGCCTGGTTAAGGTGATATTCAGTCTGCAGTAAAGTTTGTTGCACTAAGTCCATTGTGTCGGTCAAAGCTTTTGTGCTGTGTTGAACGAAGGGGAAGGGGAAACCAAGGGGAAACATTGGCATCTAGCGGAATATTAATTCGGTTATTAATCTGACCCAGTGGATATTAATCTGACCCATCGAAAAATCTTGTTACCTCTAAGCAGAAGGTATGGTTTGCAGAACAGGTCAGACCTCCGTAAGAAAAGGAATTCATCTCGTTGACAACACACCACTGTGTGTAAGACACCTGAATTGCATCCACATGACCATGCAATGTCTGAACACTGATGACTTTAGTATCATTGGGAGAAAAGGGTTGTAATGTATTACATGTACAAATAACATAGCTGAAGGTTTCATGACAGCAGGTGGGAGTAGTAAATAAGGTCTCATTTCCTTTTCTAGTCATATATCCTGTAAGATGATCCCATTTGATGATTTGATCCTTTACCACTACACCTACAGAATGTATGGTAGTTGAATTTAAAAACAGTTGATCTGGGTGTATTAAAGGAAAATTGACAAAAAAAACCCATTACAGCCATTGCACTCGTTTCCAGTGTATAACATTAATGTTGATAACAATTCAGAATATTTAATATCTTTCATCTTTTCAGATATAAGCCATCTATGCAAGTTTAAAGTTTCTATAAGATCATTTAAAGCATGCCTAGGTGTCTTGAGAAGACGAAGGTCAAAAATTTCTTGTCTTGCTGCAGTAAATAAATTTTGTGCATATGATCTGCAGGCTAAGTCAAGTTCGATAGTTTGGGTCTGATTGAATGTGTGGCTGACTAATAGAAGCACCTGCGCCTCAGGTCGAACCGCTTTGATGATATTTCCTTTACTATTGGTGATGTGTTGAAAACCAGTGGGCCACTTGGTTTGCAAACCATGCTGGAAATTGCGATTGTCGAGTTATTTTGTAAGTGCTGGCAACTGAATTAAGGGAGCCAAAGAGACCTGCTAAATTTCCGAAAAGATCTCTCTTAGAGCATGGAACAGGTGGAATTTGAATGGCAGGTCTGCTTTTGTAATCAGAAATTAAATCATCAATTCGTGTCTGTAGCCATGCATATGATTTATCATCAGTACTGCAATGCTTCACATGTGCAGACAGGATATTTGAAATATTGTAAGATACATGTGTCATTATTACATTTACATCATGCAACAGGGTCTTATTAAGGTTTCCTCTAATAAAACCACCTGGAGGTATTGGATATAAGGTGGGGCATTTTTTAGGCTTAATATAACCACAAGTAGTTAGATTGAAACAGTAATTTAACATGAGCAATTATGTGGCCCAGTATAGCTATTCATATCAACTTCACATTTACCCAAACAGTATGTTCCTTCTCTTTGGCTAGTCCAAATGAAGGTCTGCAGTTCGTTGTCATAGAGTACATATGAAGTTAGATTAATTTGTATTCTGTGTAACTCATATGTGTGGTGTTGATTGTTTCGGAGTGTGTGCATCTATATACTGCAGGTTGTAAATCTTTAGTCATGTAACAAATTTTAGGATCCACACCATTATTAAGTTTCCTATATAGAGTGCGCATACTCCTAATTTTTGCTCCTGGTTCTAGTTTACGTTGATACCAGGCTTTTATATTATGAAAGGATGAGTAAGCTGGTGTGTTTCCTAAAATGTTCAATACTGTGGGATAGGTGGAACCTACTTTACAGCAAGTTTTTGTTGCGCAATTTGGTTCCGGCGCTACACCGGGAGGCCATATAACTGTTTCTCTAAATGGAATTGTGATGTAAGATGTGGATGACCTCTTTGAATATCTCCATACCCATCTCCCACAATTTTGAGTGTGTGTGAACAAAACTCTTTGGCCCAGCTTGATGCAAGTTGGCCCGAACACCTTCCTCTTGTCGGGTCTCCATGGAATTGCTGTGATCAACCTGAGAAAAAGAATAACACAGAGTAGATTTACAGTTTTTTCTGGTTTAAGCCCTTGAATAGTTTACACTGGGACATGTGATACCATTTTAACTTTCCTCAGACAGACACTGCCACACAGCTGTTGCAAATAGCTTTAATCTCATATGGCCCATGCCACCGAGGAGAGAACGTACTTTGCTTTATGAAAACACGAATCATTATCATGTCTCCATTTGCAAATTTTGTCTCAGAAATTGGGTTAAATTGGGCATCATTACTCAGGTCAGACTGTTGTTGTCTTAAGGCAGCCTGCTTTGCAACACTTTTAGTCTTTCTTGTAGTTGTTTCAGCACAGTCTGCTGGATTGCATGCATCAGAGGCCCCAAATCTGCTGGAGAAATTTCTGGATCAATAGGCAACTTCATCACCCGTCCAGTCATCAGCTCATATGGGGTTGCTCGTAAAACAGTCAGAACTGTGGGCAAGCCATTTTTTTTGGTGCTGAATTATCTGTTTAGTTATGTTTTCCTTGATTGTACGATTTACACGCTTAACCATTCCAGAACTCTGCGGTCTAATTTTTGTGTCAGATACATGAGCGTATTCATAAAATAATTTGATTATTTCTGAAGTGATTCAGGAACTACATATTTAACAGTAATCAGTTGATCTTGTTTTAGACGTGCGATTAGTTCTCTCTTAGAATCCCACAAACTTTGATGATACTGCTTAAGATCAATTGGTACAGTTTGAATTAGGCTCACACTTACAGATGGTTTCTCATTCCAGATGTCACCTTTTATGGCTGCTAGTTTAGCTAGCTTGTCAACAATATTGTTGTTCTGCTCATGTACAGCTGGGTTTTTGTTAATATGTGTGCATACTTTAATGACGGAGATGGAGAATTTTGCGTATTTATGTTGTTCCAGATTGCATTTATTATATTAAAATGTTTTACAGGTGTTCCAGCAGATGTGAAAAATTTTCGCAATTGCCATTGTGCCATAAAAATATGCACAACTCCAAATGCATACCGGCTGTCCGTATATACGCACAATGGCTCAGGGTGTGCTTTTAAGGCTTCTAGCA
This sequence comes from Bagarius yarrelli, assembly GCA_005784505.1. NCBI lineage: Eukaryota > Metazoa > Chordata > Actinopteri > Siluriformes > Sisoridae > Bagarius > Bagarius yarrelli. The sequence goes on along the minus strand of VCAZ01000497.1, from coordinate 13,011 downwards.
ATGCTACTAGTTCAGCCTCTTGAGCCGACATCTTAGAGGGTAGTTTTAATCAGTACCTGCCGTTTTAAGTCCAAATCAGGAAGATGAGGTGCCCATATTGCACATCCAGTATAAAATTGATCATTTTGTTTAAACCGGGAACCGTCAATTTCATAGTCATTAACTGGACTTGCTACCTCTGGTTCAGGTAAGCAAATGTGCGGATGACCTTCTATCTCCCCAAGTACATGTGGCAGGATTTGTGTATTTGCTATTGCGATGTCACGTGATTGTATATCTGTTAACCATCTAGCGAATCTTTGAGATGAGACTCCTTTTATTTTGCCTTGTAACAAAATTTGCACGGGTGTGTGCACTGTGTGTACTATCACTGGCTGAAAGCCCCCAATGGGTTCAGTTTTGGTTAACATCCAGTGAACTGCTAATACGTGCTGTGTGCATGGATCAAATCCCTGTTCCACTATTGATTTTTTACAGCTATAATATGCAATCGGACGCAATTTTCCCCCATGTTCCTGAGCTAAAACTTCGCTTTTCGTGTTTTCATGTGCATCAACTTGAAGATGAAATGGCTATGCCGGGTTGGGTAAGCCCAGGGAAGGCGCAAAGCACAAACATTGCTTTAAATTTGTAAATGCCTGTTCATCTTTATCAGTCTATTCAAGAATATCTGATGGTTTAATTTTACCTCTTAGAAGGGAATATAATGGCATGGTGGTGTTTGCAAAGTCAGGTATGAAATCTCTCAAATAGTTTGCAGTTTCTAACACCTTTTGGAGCACATTTAGAGTATGCGGACGAGGTAGCTCGGCGATGCATTTCCTCGTATCATCTGTTAGTGCCTGCCGACTTTGAGTAAGGGTGTATCCTAGATAGGGCACTTCTTTTTGTGCAACCTGGGCCTTTTCCTTATTTAGTTCAAAACCTGCATCACTTAGCGTTTGTAACACTTTATCAACGAGTTTTAAATGGTCTTCGAGTGATCCTTCTGTAGCTATAAGGATGTCATCTACATAACGTATTACTTGACCTGTCCCTAATAAAGAACTGACAACATCAGCGACTGCTCTATGGAAAATAGCAGGACTCTTATAAACAGCGGCTTCTGCCTCTGGCTTTATGCGATATTTTTTTTGTGGAGCGGGTGGTTCTCCTTCAAAGCAAATTTCAAAATCAATTAAGCCACAATCATGTTCATGATTAGCCCACACATTTTTGTGTTTGTCAATCGTTTGTCTAATAGGATCTGTACTATAAATGGACATGATGCTGGCCTTGTTTAAAGACACAGCCTTTTTTATTGCTTTATTACTGTGCAATTCAATTTGTTTTTCAAACCAATAAATTACAAATCCATGCTTTTCTGTTAGATCCATTTCCATTACAGTACCCATACGCTATTTGGAAATGATACCTGCACTTCAGACGATTTGTTAGCAATTTGTTCAACCTGTTGTTTTAATTGTTCAAGTGTTTGCTTATCATTTTTAGTAAAAGTGGGTTGACTATCATTTATGTTTTTTAGCTTAAAACAGTTCTGCACTGTGTGGTTCTTTTTTTTTTTTTTCGCAAAAGTGACAAAAAGGCTGAGATTTGATGTTTTTTCCAGGCTTAGAACTTCACTGACTTTAATATCCCTGAGTGGAATGATCTACTGAACCATTGTATGTTCTACTGTATGTTCTTGTTTTTAAATAAACATTTACTTGTCTTAGCTTTTTATTTGTGAATGATTAGATTCTGCGCTTTACAATGATATAAATTATTTCGACATAGCCATTGAATTGCCTAAATTACAAATAATTGCATACACTCAAATTTGTAGGGTTAGGGTTAGAGTTAGGCTCATTGTAAAGGGGGTATTATAAGCTTTTCAGTGATATAATTATGTAGTTAGAGCCTCAGAATTATCTGCATGACAAGTAATTTCCTACAGTCATATTTACAAACTATTGAATGCCTCAGGCCGAGCACCAAAACAGCTTAATTTGACCTTTGTAGTACTGCATATGCACCAAAAACAGCTCAATTTGACCTTTGACATTTTAAACGGTGAATAAGATACAGCCATGTGTAGGCTCATTGTAAAGGTGGGATTCTAAGCTTCTTAATGATATAAATTATGTAGTACTAGCCCAAGAAGTTATAGTTATATGTAGTTATAGCTTTAAAATTGCTTAAATACTCCCACAGGTTCCCAGACATGGGGAGGCTGATTCAGCCATACGGTTGAAACCTCCCAGACCTTTGGAGTTACAGCGAGTGTTTATTGCTAGTGTCAGGTCAGCATTTCACACTGTGAACAAGATACAGCCATGAATGTAGGCTTATTGTAAAGGTGGAATTTTAAGCTTTTCAATGATATAAATCAGTTAGTAATATCCTCAGAACTGTCTGAATGACAAGTCATTACATACAGTCATATTTGCACACTATTGAATATGCACCAAAAACAGCTCAACTTGACCTTTGACATTTTACAGTATAAGATACAGCCATGCGCGTAGGCTCATTGTAAAGGAGAGATCCTAAGCTTTCCAATCATATAAAATATGCAGTTATAGCTTTAAAATTGCTTAAATACTCCCACAGGTTTCCAGACATGGGGAGGCTGATTTCAGCCATACGGTTGAAACCTCCCAGACCTTGGAAGTTTTAGCGACTGTTTATTGATAGGGTCAGGTCAGCATTTCACACTGTGAACAAGATACAGCCATGAGTGCGGGCTCATTGTAAGGGTGGGATTCTTTTTAATGACAAACGGCTGGAAGAGTAGTAGATCCAAAAAAATTTCAGGTTCTATCCAACATAAATACAGAAAAAGACTGCTTAAAAGCAGCTACTCAAATCCTGAATGCAGGAGAAGCCATGCAGGTGGATGAGGGTACTACAGATCAAGTCCTTTTCCATAAATAAGGAGAAGGGTGGAATATAGAAACAGTAAAGATAAAGAAGATAAAGGACATTCTAAGAAAAAACAAAAAGAGAAAAATATGACATAAAACATAACACATAACATAAAAACCCATGTCATGACCCTATGGGTAAAAAAAAGTAGATGAAGGACAATCAATCCTACTTGAACTAAACAAATAAAAGGTCTACAACCTTTTCTCCTAATGGGGATAGAAAACACTCATTAGGGGTAAAGGCAGCTATAATCTATGATTGTAAAAAACTTCAATCATTATTGAAAATAATCAAGATAAAGATAAACAAAAGTTTCTATGAAAAAGGACTGGTTATATTCTAAATAGAAAAATGCCTCTAGATTGCCAGGTTCTCTATTAGCAAGATTCTTTACTCTATGTTTATGCCTTTTTTAAACCATGATGCACTGCTGAATCCGTAAGATCTAACTCAAAGCTTATTTCAGAACAACATCTTTCCAGCATAAAGTAACAGTTCTTTAAGAGTGAGCATCATTAATGCTGAAAAAATAGAGTTCTTAGGATTCTCTATAACCGGAACAGGAAAATCAATATCTCAAACCATGATGAGAGACAGATTAGAGAAATGGAAAGAGAGACAACCTAGCAAGGTAAAAGAACTACAAAGTCTTTTAGGGTCTCTAAACTATGTATTACAGTTGATACCAGGGTACAGCAACGTATGTAAACCCTTATATAAAAGAACAGCCCAAAAAGTACTACAGTAGACAGACAATTAGTCGGAAGAGATGAAGGAAGAGATTTAGTAGCAACCATGAATAATACAGACACAGAAATCGAGGTAGTAGCCTACAATGATGAAGATAAAATACCAATGTTTTTTATCTTATGACCAAGATATCTTTTTTATCTTAAAGAACCAAGACAAAGAAAACATTCAAAAAACTGAAAGCTTAGGATCTCACCTTTGCAAGTTGTCATGCAGAAAATTCTGAGACTCAAACTACATAATTTATATCACTGAAAAGCTTATAATACCCCTTTACAATGAGCCTAACCCTAACCCTACAAATTTGAGTGTATGCAATTATTTGTTTTTAAGGTAATTTAATTGCTATAACTAAATAATTTGTAATAATGTAAAGCACAGGATCCTATTTTCACAAAAATTTTATTTAAAAACAAGAACATACAGTAGAACATACAATGGTTCAGTAGATCATTCCACTCAGGGATATTAAAGCCAATGGAGTTCTAAGCCTGCTTCTCTAAAGGAGATCCTCTGCACACCATAATCGAATAACAGTTCCTCATTGACTCTTATCCTTTTTGATGCAATAAACAGGATAACATCCTTTTCCTCGCCATTATAGTTCATTTTGTATGCCCTGGGTTTCAGGTTAAAGTGGTTCCTCGAATGGTTTATTAGGCACCCAAAAGTCTCATTTTTTGGATGGCAGTCACATCGGGGCAAATGTGCATTAATTCACATGCTTATGCCCTCACAGTTTTAAAAAAAAAATGTAACATGTAACCTGTTTCTTTGCCCTTTGTTGCCCTCCAGATTTTACGGCCTTCCTTGGCTGTGACAACTCGACCATGGTAGTCACAGATAACTTCCCCTGCCTGGAAGTCACAGGTCGCAATGACCCCCTTGCCCTTTTCCTCGGTGGACGTCACAGTGAGCCCTCGCCATCTTTGACTGTAAATCAGTTGCTGTATGTATTCAGAATCCATCGCTGTTTCAATGGATCCTGAAGGCTTCCACTCGTTGATGATGCAAGCAGCAGAGGGGATGTTGCTCTTCCATCCTTTACTCTTGATCCAGGCACTGACCCGGCTCTCGTTGGAACATCTCCGACCGAAGTGTGCTGCAAAGGAATAATCGATTAATTGATCAAAAACACAGCAATTGGCACCACTGAACCATTAAAACCAATATAAAATAAAACTTACAGAGGAGATGATCCACACAGAGTTTTTTCTGTGCCTTCAACCATCGTTCATGAACTTGACGGCTAAACGCAGATGTTATCTGGGTGCGTTTCTCTTTACTTGGTGGTTTCCCGTCCAAGGTCACAGAGGGAACTTCGATTTGCTGCCGAAGCATCCATCTTCTGATTAAATCAAGTAGACATCCAGGCTGGATTATTGTAACGCTTTACTGTCTAGATGTTCTGGATTAATAACTAGGTGCATTAATAAACTTCAGTTAATCCAGAACGCAGCAGCAAGAGTCCTTACTAAAACTAAAAGATATGAGCACATCACGCCGGTCTTATCCACACTGCATTGGCTCCCAGTGAGACACCGCATTGATTTTAAAATACTACTTTTCACCTATAAAGCTCTAAATGGTCTCGCACCGCAGTACCTAAGTGTCTTCTAGTGTCTTACGTTCCGTCACGCCTACTTCCATTGAAGGATGCAGGCTGCTTGTCAGTACCGCGCATTATAAAAACTACAGCAGGGGGCGGAGCCTTTTCTTAAAAAGCCCCAAAGCTATGGAATAACCTCCCTATGAATGTTCGGGAATCAGACACAGTCTCAGTGTTTAAGTCCAGGTTAAAAACTTATTTATTTAATCAAGCATTTTGTATTGATTCCCCTTAGATAAAGGAGCAGATCTGGGGCACTGATGGGTGTTGAGTATTATGGTATGTTAGATGTCTTCCCCTCTCTTATTGATCACAGTGTTGATGATGAGAGCGGCTGGTTGCTTAACATATCAGGGAGCCCTCATGTCTGTGGTTCTCCTTTTAGTTACGCTGACCCAGTTAGTCTTGCCGGAGTCCATCCTTGCACTCTACATTATTCACTTAATCGCTCCAAACCATGTGATTACATTGTCACTTAACTGTTTTCCTTCTTTTTTGTCTTCCTTTCCCTCTCTCTCTCTCTCTCTCTCACTGTTGAGCTACATATGCCACAACAGAGCTGCCGGTGATCCAGACCCCATCTCCACCGCGGACATGTCAGACCCTTCCCTGTGACCTGCTCCAGTTCACGATTATGTCACCAGGGTGACCGAGGACATTTCCACTCTGCCATAAAGATGTTCCAGCTGTTCTTCAAGAACTTATGATTTAAGTTGCTCTAACACACAGTGTAACCACATAACCACATAACATAAATGTGTTTTTCACCCAAATGAAGATGGGTTCTCTGTTGAGTCTGGTTCCTCTCAAGGTTTCTTCCTATTCCATCTCAGGGAGTTTTTCCCCTTGCACACCGTCGCCCCCGGCTTGCTCATCAGGGACGAACTGATTTCTGTTTTCATTTTCATTTATAATTTCTTCAATTGTGTAAAGCTGCTTTGTGACAATCACCATTGTAAAAAGCGCTATACAAATAAAATGAATTTGAATAGACGTAGACGCAGTGCTATCATCTTCAGACCTTTAATGTTCTAAAAAAAAAATTATTAAATATTATATAAAAAATATAAATTTTATGTTTAGTGCTTATTTTTTATATGGTTTTATTATATTACCAAAATGGATGTATAAAGCATTCTCACCTATGGCAGGAGTCATCAGCCAACCTGCAGATCAGTGACTGAGTTTTTCACTACTTCAGATTGGGAATTAGCAGCAGAATGGGCGAGGTAGTCAGCCACCAGTAACCTGTCAACTTCACTCAAACTCTTTGACGCCATCTCGAATGTGTTGCGGGCCATTTGACTTGATACCGGGTTGAGTTGGTATCTGAAATGCAAACAGTATATTAATATTCTTTTTCATATGATACAGCTATGACTAGTTAGTACGTATTAGATAAGGATGGGTTAACTTACCTTGTGTGAAGTCGGTTTAAGTCATTTGAAGAATTATATATGGGCTTGCTTGACGAGGACACAAAAAAAAAGCAATTTTGGAGGAGAGAAGTTCTGTCCTCACATGTTTAAGTAATGCTCAAACCACTGTTGACAGAAAAATAGCAACCAAGAACTATTAATGCATTTTCTGATATATATATATATATATATATATATATATTATATATATATATATACACATATATATATATACATATATATATATATATATATACATATATATATATATATATATATATATACACACACCATATATATATATATACATATATATATATACACCACATATATATATATATATATACAAACACATATATAATATACATATATATACACACACACATATATATATATATATATATACACACCACATATATACACATATATGTGTGTATATATATATATATATATATATATATAATATATATATATATATATATATATATATATATATATATATATATAACCTGATTTGATTAACATCTCTCCTCCAGAGAAAAGGGCCAAATGTGGCAACTTGTTGTACTGCATTCCTGCAGGCCCTTACTTCCACAACACAATGGTTGACACCAACTCTGCACCGTTTCATCTACTCGTCCACCTATATAAGTTTATGGCATTAATTAATAAAGGTAATAGTGACAATTTGTAAATTGTATAATAAAAGATGACAGAGAGACTCACTTTTCATTTGCTTCCACCACACCTGGTCGCTGGAGATGCTTCAGGATTAAAATAGCTTCCAGGTAGAACAGGACCAAGGTGCATTCAGAGTCTGGACGCCCAGAAAATCTACAGAGGGACCATTAAGAGCATTCTGAGCAGCTGCATCACTACCTGGTTTGGGAACTGCACCGTTTCAGATCATAAGATCCTGCAGAGGACAGTGAGACAGAGAACAGTAGAGAAGATTATTGGTAGTCTCTCTTAGTCTCTCTTCCCTCCATAACGGACATCTACACCACACTCTGCATCTGCAAAGCTCAGACCATTGTGGAGGACCCCACACACCCTTTACACTCACTCTTCACACTTTTGCCCTCTGGTTAAAAGATACCATAGCATTCAGGAACTCACAACCGTGCCAACAATAGCTTTACCTGCCGAGGTATCAATACTGACTGAAACAATTAATTGTTGTGGTACAACAGCAACTTTTGGTCCATTTGTGGAATTTACTATCTTATGTAAAGCATTTGCAGTAGCTGCAGAGTTAGTAGTAGGTATACATCTGGATTTCAAAAAAAGGTTGGTACTGTGCTAGTGGCATGTTGGGCTATACTGTGGGCAATTACCAGAAGAATAGTCACCTTTACACCTCCAGCACTGAACTTGTGGTTAATCTGCATGTCGGTTAACATTGGGACCTTTACGCCCAGTTTGTCTGTGGTTGGACGATAGTTGTACAGCAACTGTTGGAGAGGATCCAAGTTAAAGTTCAAGGAGCTTTATTGTCATTTTCACCATATATAGCAGATGCAGTACACAGTGAAATGAAACAACGTTTCTCCAGGACCCCATGGTGCTACACAAAACACAGAATTACACAAACAACAACCAACAAGGAGCTACTGAACAGAACAAACATAAAGTGCCATGTGTGCAACCTGTTGCAGACAGTGCAGAACAGACAGTGCAATTAACAATACAAACATTACAACAGACAGTGCAAAAAATGACAATACAGAACAGAACATAACGCTGTGCAGAACATTCAAATAGCGTCAACCAGATTATAAAAATGTGCATGTAAGACAGGAATGTGCAAGTAAACAGCAATATTGTGCAATTTGCATTTTAAGGGATAATTAGACACATGCAGCATGCAGTGTTTGCATGCCAGACATTCAGACTGGAGTGAAAACATCTGGAACATCAATGTCCACACAGGTTGGTGATGGTTCCAAAGCATCTGCCATTATGGATGGTGTGAAAAATGAGGTTTATGCATTGTCAGTAGATTTTAAAATATACATGTGAAGTGCAAAACAAATTGTGCACCTTACAATTATACCATTCACATATAATACCTGTGATCACATATAGTTCACAACCAAGACTACACCCTAGTTGGTCAACTTGACATCACAAATTCAGATATTGGAATTAGTTTCTAATGAACTTACCTAGAACTAAAATGCAGAAATTTTAGTTCATGCGTTCATGACCTCAAGATTAGACTATTGTGAAGCTTTACTGGGTGGTTGTTCTGCACGCCTAATAAACAAGCTCCAGCTGATCCAAAACTGCTCAGAGGAGAAGCTGACCCCCCCACTAAACCTAAGAATTATTTTCTCCATTCTGTCACTGGTGGAGTTTTGGTTTCTTGCCGCTGTCGCCTCTGACTTGCTTAGTTGAGGACTCTTAAATTACAGATATTAATTGTTTTAGTGAGTGTTTAATATTGTCTTTCTGATGTGATTCTTTGAAGCTGCTTTGAAACAATCTCGATTGTTAAAAGTGAATAGAAATTAAGTGGACTTGACCTTTCCTCGTGTGTTTTTAACATAACACGATCCTGCCAGTTTTTCCTCTACAACATCAGGAGGATTCTGTCATTCTTCTCGATTCTTATCCCTTTTTTTATTACATCTCGATTGTTAAAAGCGCTGTACAAATAAAAGCAACATATTTATCTGCTCTTCTTTATTTGCACAGTTTCTACTATTAGCACTTCTGGTAGATGCTATATGGCATTTCACTGCTATGTACCTGCAATGACAGTAAAGTTGTGTCTGTGTACTAAAGGGTATTACTGAGGGTATTAAAGTCAAGTCAAGTCACCTTTATTTATATAGCGCTTTTAACAATCAGGCTTGTTTCAAAGCAGCTTTACAGAAATACCTCAGAAACAACAATATTAAACATTCATTAGAACAGTCAATTTGATTGATATCCATACATTTAGAGTCCCCAACAAAGCAAGCCAGAGGCCACGGCGGCAAGGAACCAAAACTCCATCGGTGACAAAATGGAGAAAAAAAACCTTGGAAGAACCAGGCTCAGTCGGGGGGTCAGTTCTCCTCTGAGCAGATAAACCAATAGGTTCCCGTGCTGCAGTAAAGTTTCTGTGGTCTTGTCCGGATGGCCGATTAGAAGACAAGAGAAACTGCCTTATTGTCTCCAAGTAAAGTCTGAAGTGTGTTATTAAATGTTATTTCTGTTGCAGTGGATATCCGGGGGAATTTGATAGAGCAGATCTTATGAAACACTCGAGTTACATTTTACAGAGTTTGATGATTCAGGGACTTTTTTTTAACAGCAGACTTTACTGTCACAACCTCGAAAATACATCAGTTGTAATGACATTTATAATGCAGATCGATTTGTAATTAAATATGGATTACCAATAAAACATGATGACTCTGAATGACACACAACATTAGATGTGTGTAGTGTAAGGTTACGTTGACATTTAAGCAGATTCTAAAATAGACATTTTGCAAAATTTATGTCAAGTAAACTTTTAATTGTGTGTTCATAATTGTAGCATTTATTTTCTGTTGGAGTTACAGTTGAGCCACGGGTTGATATTTACAAACAGAGAGACCTGTTGATGAAAAGCCAAAAGAGCAGTTTTACTTTAGCTGCTGAAGACGAATTAAAAATCGCTTCACACGATGTAGTGTAATGTAGTGTAATCTATTATGTTTAATATTATAATACATTTCTCATCTGCATTCAGTCAAGTTAACAGTTTACTTAAAGGATAAAAATAATAAAAATGTGTTTAAAGTGTAGCTACTAAACTGAAAAAAATGAATAAATGAACCTTTAAATAGCAGTCGTCTTTAACTCCAGAGAACCTTCGTGATGTCTCTCCCAGTATATACAGTAGAACAGAGCTGGCAAAACCATTTAAACATAATTTATTCAAATAGCAGTTAAAGAGTGATTTTAAACCATTTCATACAAAAGATCAACAGAAAATGTTAACATGCACTTAACATTTTCTGTTTTTTATACATTACATCTGCTCTTGTATTATATCTAATCAGAAGTATGTGGTTTTAGGATCTGTGAAATGTTATTCCATATATAAAATACAAGTTTTATAAATGTATAAAATTACATTATTTATAAATTGTCTATAGGTAAGATGTGTTTGGTGTGTTTCAAATCTTATACTACCTGCTGGCTCTTTGATGTTTATTCTTTACCCCACAGTCAAAGCACAGCTTCTGAATCAGATCAACCTGGAAAATATACAATATTTATCATATACAATATGCTGAATGTGACAGAGTGTGTAAAAATGTAAACAGTTTAGAGAAAACTGGAAAAGTTTCAAACTGAAAATGTGATTATAAGCAAATGTCAGATAGAAAATGTTAAACAATGCCAAAATAAAAAGACTAAAAATAAGCAAAGAAAATGTTAGAAACACTTTATTAAAAAATGAAAAAAAGAAGTACAAACATAATGACAAAAAGAAGACATTACCTAAAAGGGAAATTAGAGAGGATATCGTGCCTCCCTGTGCCTCTCCTTGGCTGTGTCTCCCCCACCGCTGCGACTCCCAATATCTTTGTCACGAGTAAGCGCCAGCCCGAGTCTCGCTCTTGTAGTTCTAGGCCTAGGCGTAACCCTAGGCCTATACGTAACCCTAATCTTACCCTAGGCCTAGGCTTAACTCTAATCCTAACCCTAGCACTTGGCCTAACTCTATTCAGATACACTTTGCGCTGCTAGAACCTTATTTAGATACACTCTGCTCTGTTATATCTCTATTCAGATACACTCTGCTCTGCTACAACCCTATTCAGATACACTCTGCTCTGTTATAACCCTATTCAGATACACTCTGCTCTGTTATATCTCTATTCAGATACACTCTGCTCTGCTATAACCCTATTCAGATACACTCTGCACTGCTATAACCCTATTCAGATACACTCTGCTCTGCAATAACCCTATTCAGATACACTCTGCTCTGCTATAACCCTATTCAGATACACTCTGCTCTGCTATAACCCTATTCAGATACACTCTGCTCTGTTTATCTCTATTCACAATCTGCACTGCTATAACCTGCTACTGCTATAACCCTATTCAGATACACTCTGCACTGCTATAACCCTATTCAGATACACTCTGCACTGCTGTTGCCCCGCTTGCTCACACATGCTGCACAGTTCTGTGGAGGTACAGCCTCTGCCTTTATGACCGATCTTCCTGCATTTCCAGCATCTGGTGCTTTTGCAATCTCTTGCCTGGTGGCACCGGCATTGCAGATAAAGCAGCGTCGAACTGCACAAGGGTAAGATATTTTTTCGTTGTACGGACCCATTGAGATATGTTTCAGACTTTTTACTGTCGCTCTGTTCTGTGTTTTTCTGAGTTTAACTAACTGATCTACACAGCCTGAACTGATTTACAGTTTCTTTCCTCAAACCATCAGGCTGCTCAACACACAGAACTGAACTACCTCAACACATTTCTGTATGACACTCAATGTGAGGACCAGGTAAATTAACCCATGAAGTGAGGACCAACATTTCTGGCTTCATCACCTATCTAATAAAAACAAAGTTAAAAAAGTATTTTACCATCTGTGTGAGGACATTTTATATTATATATTTATATAACTAATATTATTTTTACAAACTGCATTTAAATTCTTTTTAATTTAAATTTATTTTTTTCATTTTTTAGTTATTCAGTATGAAGCTGCTTTAAAAAAAGTCGGTATCGTCTAAAGCACTGATAGATTAGAGGTGACTTTAGAAATGACCTGCAGTTTTCAAAGTGACATTAAAAATAGTCTTATGTTTTTATTTTACTGTTTTTATTGGTCCATTTAAATAAAATAAAAGACCAGCGGTTTGATATAAAACATACCGTTATAAACATAACAGTAAAAAAAAACTGTTGGCAGTATAAAAAAAACAGTGTTTAACAGAAGTCACAGTAACAGAAACGGTATAACAAAAAAAACAACTGTTTAAAACAACAGTCACATTAACAGAAACAGTGTAACAATTCAAAAAAAACCCAGCAACTTCAGTCCAGGGTCCTTATTCTGGGTGTCTCTACAAACAAAAAGAAAAACATGAGGGGTCTATAATCATACAGAAACAGACCCAAATGGTGCTTTACTTAAACTGCTTTTCCTTAGTCACAGAAAGCAGATAAACTAAATCATTTAGTCAAACTTAATTTTATCCTTAGAAACCCTTTTCTTGTAAAGTACCAGCAGCAGCTCTATGAATTCATCTTAAATGTAGTTTTAATCTTCGGACCTATAAAAAGTCTTTTTTAAACATCCGCATGTTTCTGAGC
>VCAZ01000496.1:10000-23606 GCA_005784505.1 Bagarius yarrelli | reverse complement strand
GTGAGGATGCAGGGTGTGTGTGTGTGTGTGATGCAGGTGGGGTGGTGTGTGGATTGCAGGGTGTGGTGTGTGTGAGGTGTGTGTGTGGATGTGGTGGTGCAGGGTGGGGTGGGTGTGTGGGTGTTGGTGTATGGTGGGTTGTCTGTGTGTGGATGTAGGGTGGTTGTGTGTGTGTGGATGTTAGGGTGGGTGGTTTGTGGGTGTGGATGTGTGTTGTGGATTGGATTGTAGGGGTGGGTGTGGTGTGGTGGTGTGGATGTAGGGGGTGTGTGTGGGGATTGTGGGTGTGTGTGTGGTTGGGTGTGTGTGTGTGTGGATGTAGGGGGGTGTGGGGGTGTGTGTGTGTAGGTGTGGGTGGTGTGGTGTGTGGTTTGTGTGTGGAATGCAGGGTGGGTGCACCTGCAGGTGTGTGTGTGTGTGTGTGTGTTGGTGTGTGTGGATGTAGGGTGGGTGTGTGTGTGTGGGTGGGGTGTGGTTGGTGTTGTGGGTGGGTGGGTGTGTGGGTGGTGGTTGTGGGTAGGGTGGTGTGTGGTGTGTGATGTAGGGGTGGGTGTGTGTGTGTGTGTGTGAGGATGTGTGTGTGTAGTGTGAGGGTGTGTGTGTGTGTGTGGGTGGTGTGTGTGAGGATTGCAGGGTGGTGTGTGTGTGTGTGGATGCAGGTGGGTGTGGTTTGTGTGTGAGGATGGGTGTGGTGTGTGTGTGTGTGTGTGGATGGGGTGGGTGGGTGTGTGTGCAGGTGTGTGTGTGTGTGTGTGTGGTGGGTAGGGTGTGTGTGTGGGATGCATGTCTGGTGGGTGTGTGGTGTGGGTGGTGTGTGTGGATGTAGGGTGTTGGGTGGGTGGGGTGGATGTGGGTGGTGTGTGTGTGTGTAGGTGTGGGTGGGTGTGTGGTGTGTGGAATGTAGGTGGGTGTGTGGTTGTGTGGATGTGGGTGGGTGGTGTGTGTGTGTGGATGTAGGGTAGGGGGTGTTGTGTGTGTGTGGGTGGGTTGGGTGGGTGTGTGGTGTGTGGATGTAGGGGTGGGTGGTGTGTGGTGTAGGTGGTGGTGTGGGTGGGTGTGTGTGTGTGTGTGGATGTGTGGGTGTGGTGTGTGTGGTGTGTGGGTGTGGGTGTGTGGGTGTGTGTGTGTGTGGATGTAGGGTGGGGTGGGTGTGTTTGTATGTGGTGTGGGTGTGTGTGTGGATGTAGGGGGGGGTGGTGGTGGGTGTGTGGGTGTGTGTGGATGTAGGGTGGGTGTGTGTGGATGTGTGGTGTGTGTGTAGGTGTGGATGTAGTGGTGTGTGTGTGTGGATGTGTGGTGTGGTAGGGGTTGTGGTGTGTGGGTTAGGGTGGGGGTGTGTGTGGGTGTGTGGGATGTGTGGGTGGTGTGGGTGGGTGTGTGTGTGTGTTGTGGGGTCGGGTTGGGTGGTGTGTGTGTGGATGTAGGGTGGGTGGTGTGTGTGTGGTGTGGTGTGTGGATGTTAGTGGTGTGTGTGTGGATGTAGGGTCGGGGTGTGTGTGTGTGTGGATGTAGGGGGGTGTGTGTGGTGTGTTGGGTGGTGTGTGTGTGTGTGGATGTATGTGGTGTGTGTGTGGGTGTGTGGTGGGATGTAGGGTGGGTGTGTGTGTGGTGGATGTGGTGTGTTGTGGATGTAGGGTGGGTGTGTGTGTGTGGGTGGGTGTGGTGTGTGTGTGTGATGTGGGTGGGTGGGTGTGTGTGTGTGATTAGGGTGGGGTGGTGTTGTGTGGATGTGGGTGGGTGTGTGTGTGGATGTAGGGTTGTGTGTATGGTGGGTGGGTGGGTGTGTGTGTGTGTGGGTGTAGGGTGGGTGTGTGGTGTATGTGTGTTGTGGATGTAGTGATGTGGGTGTGTGGTGTGTGTGTGGTGTGTGTGTGTGGGGTGTGGTGTAGGGTGGGTGGGTGTGTGTGTGTGGTGTGTGGCTGAGGTGGGTGGGTGGTGGTGTGTGGTGTGGTTGTATGTGGGTGTGTGTGTGGCGTCGGTGGGTGTGGTTGGTTGTTGGTGGTGGGTGGGTGTGTGTGTGTGGATGTAGGGTGGGTGTGTGTGTGTGGATGTGGGTGGGTGTTGTGTGTGTGGGAGGTAGGGTGGTGTGTGTGGTGGTAGGGGGTGTGTGTGTGTGTGTGGTGTGGGTGTGTGTGGTGTAGGGTGGTGTGTGTGGTGTGTGTGTTGTGGGTGGGTGGTGTCTGGGTGTAGGGTGTGGTGGTGTGGTGTGGGGTGGTGGGTGTGTTGTGTGTGTGGATGTAGGGGGGTGGTGTGTGTGTGTGGATGTAGGGGTGGTGGGGTGTGGTGGGGTGTGGTGTGTGGTGATGTATGGTGGTCTGTTGTGTGTGGTGTGGATTGTTGTGTGTGGGTGGGGGTGTGTGTGTGTGTGGATGTAGGGTGTGGTGTGTGTGGGTGTGTGTGGTGGATTGTGGGTGTCCTGTTGGCTGTTTGCTCTGGTGTGGGTAGGGTGTGTGTGTGTGATGTGGATAGGTGTGTGTTGTGTGGATGTGTGTGTGTGGGTGTGTGGGTGTGTGTGTGAGGTGGTGTGTTTGTGTAGGGGGTGTGGGTGTGGGATTTGTGTGGTGGATGTGGGTGGTGGGCTGTGTGGGTGTGTGGTGTAGGGTGTGTGGGTGTGTGTGTGTGTGGTTAGGGTGTGTGTGATGTAGGGGGGTGTGTGTTGGATGTAGGGTGTGTGGGGTGGTGGGGTGTGTGCTGTGGTGGGGGTGTGTGGTGTAGGGTGTGTGGGGGGTGTGTGTGGTTTTGTGTGTGTGTGTGTGTGGATTGTCGGGTGTGTGTGTGGCTGTGTGTGTGGATGTGGTGTGTGTGGATGTAGGGTGTGTGGGTGTGTGGGTGGAGGTGGGTGTGTGTGGGAGGGTGTGGATGTGTGTGTGTGGTGTGGTGTGGGTGTGTGTGTGTGTGTTGGATGAGGGTGTTGTGTGTGTTAGAGGGGTGTATGGGTGTTGTGTGTGTGGTTGTCGGGTGTGCGTGTGTGGCTGCGAGTGTGTCGTGTGGATGGATGCGAGTGTGTGCGTGTGTGGATGCGAGTGTGTGAGTGTGCTGCGAGTGTGCGTGTGTGGATGCGAGTGGTGCGGGCGTGTTGTGGATGCGGTGTGTGCGTGTGTGGATGCGAGTGTGGAGTGTGGTGTGTGCGATTGTGGTGTGTGTCGGATGTAGGGGTTGTGCGGGTGTAGGGTGTGGGTGTGTGTGTGTGTGGATGTGGGGTGTGTGTGTCTGGATGTAGGCTGTGTGTGTGGATGTGATAAATGAATGATACGATGATATAAAGAATGATAATGTAATGATGAATGACAGGATAAAAATGTGAAGATGATGATATGATAATGATGATGTAATGGATGAATGATGAGATGATGAATGACAGGATAAATGTGAAGAATGATATGATAAATGATGAATGAATGATGTAATGGATGAATGATGTGATGATTGTAGAGATACAGAGTAAAAAATAGGCTTGAATCTGATGAACCTCTGAAGATGTTTCTGTTCCTCAGTGATGGAACTCTGAATCCCAACGGCGTGCGCTTTGGAAGCTCTGAAATCTACAACATCGGTGAGAAACACACAGGACCAACACACACACACACACACACACACACACACACACACTGACTTCTGGACTAATTGCTGTGTGTGTGTGTGTGTGTGTGTGTGTGTGTGTGTGTGACAGTTGAGGCGTTCGAGGAGTGTGTGTGACAGTGTGTGTGTTCCTCAGTATAACTCTGACGGAGAGGAGAGGGTCGTTCTCTTTTTAAAGCTGCTGCCGGGTCACAGCTTCAGCTCTGAACTGGTGGCCAAAATACGCAGCGCCATCAGAGTGTCTCTGTCTGCACGCCACATCCCCTCTGTCATCCTGCAGACTCAGGACATCCCGGTATACACACACACACACACACACACACACACACATTCGCATATCTTCCATTTTTTTCTCTTTTCATTTCTCGTCTCTTATTGATCTTTTAGCTGTACTGAATTTACTGCACAAGATAAACGACCTGCTTCCTCCTTTCATATTAATAGTATTGTGTGTGTGTGTGTGTGTGTGTGTGTGTGTGCGCGCGCAGTACACCATCAGTGGGAAGAAGGTGGAGGTGGCGGTGAAGCAGGTGATTGCAGGTAAGGAGGTGAGTCAGCGTGGTTCTTTCTCCAACCCCGACTCTCTGGACCTCTACAAGAACATTCCTGAACTGCAGAACTTCTAATCCCTCTTCTGGAGAAAACCGTTGGAATTATGATGAACTGCAGACCTGCGGAACTTAAGCAGAACTAAACTGAGTGCAGTCATTGGGAGTCACGTGACCACATCACCACGTCACGTGATCTGAAAAGCAAACACAGAACAAAGTTTTACATTGTTTAATATACACTGAAGATTAAACTGAGTGCTAATCGTATCATAAACCCCGCCCCGTATCATAAACCCCGCCCTGTATCTTAACCCCGCCCTGTATCATAACCCCCCGTATCATAACCCCGCCCCGTATCATAACCCCGCCCCGTATCATAACCCCCCGCCCGTATCATAAACCCCGCCCGTATCATAAACCCCGACCCCGTATCTTAACCCCGCCCCGTTATCATAACCCCGCCCCATATCATGAACCCGCCCCATATCTCGCCCGTACTAACCCCCGCCCCGTATCATGAACCCCCGCCCCGTATCATACAGGAACCCCGCCCGTATCATGAACCGCCCCGTATTATCATGAAACCCGCCCCGCCCCGTATCATAAACCCCGCCCCACATTATAAACCCGCCCCGTATCACAACCCCGACCCGTATCACAAACGCCGCCCCGTATCACAAACCCCGACTCATATCATAACCCCGTTACATTTAACACTATATTTAAAAAGCTGCAGATATTTTTATTTTTACTAATAAAGTTATAATTCAGATTAAAAACTAACCACACCCCCTGACTATAGACACGCCACTTTGTCATTCAGCCCCAAACTCCCCCTTATGATTCTGCCTCTGACTACTAACCCCTGACCACACCCATCTAACCTTAACTCCTCCCATATTCCTAACTCCACCCCCTCCCACCATTAACAGGATTTATCTCCGCCCCTCAGCAGCCTGTCACTGTCACTGTGCTGTAAATGTAAATAATACATTTAAAGATGATCTAAACCGAATGTTGGCTTTCACATCCAGCTGTTACCCATAATTCCCTGGGGGGAGGTTTGGCACCTGATCTCACACATTCCTGCTGAAGTCATCATCGGAGTTTTGTTGTTGATTTGTTGTGGTGTGTGTTGATGTAAACATGTTTCTGCCAGGAAATCATTTTATTGTACGGTGTTACACAGTCATGTGATTATGTTTATAGCGCCACCCTGTGTTCTGTTCCTCCGAGAGGTTCAGCATAAACTTCAGCAAACTTCTGATTAACTAACTGTATAAACAGAAAACGGTCATGTGACGCGTCGAAACGGTCAGAACGTCAAGGAAAACGGCGTCATATGACATCACGCGCAGACCGACCTTAAAAAAAGAGTGGAGGCACAAAGATACACCAACAGGGTCATGTGACACATAGAAAGAACTGCGATAATGAGGAAAACTACAGAACACACACACATACACACACACACACACACACACACACACACACATACACATTCTTTTTAAATTTGTCTTATTATTCGTATAAAATTATGCAATAAGAGGAATGTTTAATTATGATTTAAAATAAAACAGGAAATGAAGAAAAAAACATTGTAAAATTTTGTAGCAGGTTTCGCCTTTCTTCTCATCTCTCTCTTACACACACACACACACACACACACACTCTCTCTTACACACACATACGCACTCTCTCTCTCTCTCTCTCTCTTTTACACACACGTATACACCCACACACTTATACACACACACACTCTCTCTCTCTTACACACACACACACCCACACATATACACACACCCACACACATACACACTCTCTCTTACACACACATACACACACACACCCACACACTTACACACACACATATACACACATACACACTCTCGCTCTCTTACACACATACACACACACCCACACACATACTCTCTCTCTCTTACACACACATACACATACTCTCTCTCTCTTACACACACACATACACGCTCTCTCTCTCTTACACACACACATATACACACACCCACACACATACACACTCTCTCTCTTTTACACAGACATATAAACACACACACATACACACTCAATCTCTCTTACACACACACACATATACACCCCCCCCACACACATACACTCTCTCTCTCTCTCTCTTACACATACACACCCACACACATACACACTCTCTCTTTCTTACACACACATATAAACACACACACACACACACTCGTTCTCTCTTACACACACACATATACACCCACACACATACACACTCTCTCTTTCTTACACACACACATATAAACACACACACACACACACTCGTTCTCTCTTACACACACAACATATACACTCTCTCTCTCTCTCTCTCTTACACACACACATATACACCCACACACATACACACTCTCTCTCTTACCTACACAACATACGCACGCTCTCTCTTTTACACACACATACGCTCTCTCATCTCTCTCTCTCTCTCTCTCTCTCTCTCTCTCTCTCTTACACCACACACATACACACACACCCCCACACACATACACACTCTCTTTTACACACACACACTCACATACACACTCTCTCTCTCTAACACACCACACACTCACACATACACTCTCTCTCTCTCTTACACACACATATACACACACCCACATACATACACTCTCTCTCTCTCTCGCTCTCTCTCTCTCTCTCTCTCTCTTTCTGGTTCTATGATCAAAATGAAATTGTGTCTAAAAGAGAGATGAGAAAAGGTAGAGGACAGAACGAGAGAAAGAGCGAGGAGAGAGGAGGAGGAAGAGAGAGACGAGAGCGAGAGGAGAAAGAGAGAGAGAGACAGAGAGAAAGAGAGAGAGAGACAGAGAGAAAGAGAGAAAGAGAGAGAGAGATGAGTGGGAGAGAAAATAGGACAGGAAAGAAGGTAGACAGAAATGGAATGACAGAAATAAAGAAGTAGAGATAAAAGTAGAGAGAGAGAGAGAGAGAGACATCTGGTGTCTGACTGTAGAGTGAGAGGACACTATCTCCATATAAATTGTCATTTGGGCAAATACAGACATGCTCCATCCAGCTGAGTGTACGAGAACACTCGTGTTGTGTGTGTGTGTGTGTGTGTGTGTGTGTGTGTAATACTTTGTCGTCTCTGTCTTGCTCTCGATGATTGAAATGTTCAGACGTGCTTGTCTGTAAATTGCCTCCGCTCAACATCTAATCTGAGCACACACTCCGCCTTATATTTAAGTGTGTGAGGGTGTGTGTGAGGGTGTGTGTGTGTGGGGGGGGTGAGACATGAACTGAGAGAAAAGATGGATGTGATGAAAGGATGTGCACTTATTTCCCATTTTGTGTGAGCGTGCAGCTGCGTTCACCATCAGATCGACACATCTCTGACACGCACACACACACACACACACACACACACACACGCTGTACCTTCATTCCGTGGCTGTAACACTTCTGTTGTTCTTCATTAACACTCACACTGAGATTCTCCTTCATCAGCGCTGAGGTTTAAACCGTGAGACTGAACACATCACAGGTTCTAATCCCACCACATCGCATGTTCTAATCCCACTAAATGCAGGTTCTAATCCTACCACATCAGAGGTTCTAATCCCACCACATCACAGGTTCTGAAACGGGACCAGTAACAGTTTAAGACACTTAGTGGGCGGAGCTACAATCTGTGTGTGTGTGTGTGTGTGTGTGTGTGTGTGTGTGTATGTGTGTGTGTAAGGTGTTCTGCACATCTTCAGGTCAGAGGAGTTTTCTCTGGTTTCTATGGTAACAGTATTCGGTGATGTAATGTTTGATTGATTTATTATAGTCATCATCAGCTCAGAGTTTCCAGATGTTCTCACATCTGCGGTGTAAAGGTCATGGTGATGTCCTTCAGCAGAGAAGAGATGATACACACAGTAGAAAGTTTAATCAGATGTTAACGTTCAGCAGGATGAAGAACACACACACCTCCTGATTCGTTTCTATTCTTTAGATCCAACTGAGCAGTTGTTCCTCAGAGCAAAAGACGTTCTTACCTCACAGCACACACACGCACACACACACACACACACCACACACACACACATTCTCCTAAACACACAATCAAACACCGAGCCAACCCCAACACCGATGGAGTTGTAGTGAGACAGACAGACAGACAGACAGGTGGAATATCAGATAAATACAACAGAATAAAGTTTCTGTCTCTGAGTTTTGGTTTGGTGCTGATGACGGTCTTCTACTCACCAGTGGATCAGAGCGGATCTAATTAATCACTGATCCATTCACTGACCTTCTCTAACCAATGACAGACTACACTGAATACAGACAGACAGACAGAAACAAAGAGAGAGACAGAGAGAGAAAAAGAGAGACAGACAGATAGAAACAAAGAGAGAGAGAGACAGATTAATGGATTGGCACTTGTGTTTATTAACACTTCTGTCTCAGCTGGCAGTGTGTGTGCCATCTGGTGTAGCCACGGGCAGATGGTGATCTAACTGCCATCTCTCTCTCTCTCTCACACACACACACACACACACACACATACAGAGTGCCACCCACTGCTAAAGAGAGCATGAAAGATGAAAAATTTCCTCCAGACAGACAGAGAAGTCGAGTGTGAAAGGTCTGTGTGAGCATCAGCTCTGGTTCCTCTGAATCTTTCAGAGAGGAACATGTAGTTAATCACAGATGTTCTGTATGTATTTATGTATGTATGTGTGTGTGTATGTGTGTATGTGTGTGTGTGTGTGTGTGTGTGTGTGTGTGTGTGTACGTTTTTATGACCTGACACTTTATCTGTACTTATTCTGGAAGGTGGATTATCTCAGCGGTGATGTGAGCAGCGGGATGTAAGGGTAAATGAGGAGATTCTGGAGACAGAGGTGAGTAATGATAAAGACACTGAGCTGAACCTTCACACGCCTCCTGAACATCCACACTGCTGACAACACCACCGTTAATGATTCTAAGACCATCGCCAACACCTCACTGTCTCCATCCAGTGGTGTCCTCAATGTCCTTTCATGATCCGTCCTCCAACTTCTGAAAGGATCACCAGACCACCATTAGCAGCTTTAAAGAAACCTGATCCTTCTACAAAAGACCACCACTTCTAAACCTCACTGCATCCTATACAATACCTCATTCTAAACACCACCACATCCTGAACACCACTGCATCCTAAACACTACCGCATCCTAAACACTACCGCTTCCTAAACACTAAACACTACCACTTTCTAAACACTACCCACTTTCTAACACTACCACATCCTAAACACTACCACACTTCCTCCAAAACACTACCACTTTCTAAACACTACCACTTTCTAAACACTACCACTTTCTAAACCTAAACACTATCCACATCCTAAACACTACCACTTTCTAAACACTACCGCATCCTAAACACTACCGCATCCTAAACACTACCGCATCCTAAACACTACAGCATCCTAAACACTACCACTTTCTAAACACTACCACATTATAAACAGCACCGCATTCTAAACAATACAGCATCCTAAAGGTCACCACATTCTAAACACCCCTGCATCCTAAACACCACCGCAGCCTAAACATCACCGGATGCTAAAAACAATACCGCAGCCTAAACATCACCATATCCTGAATGCCACCAAATTCTAAACACTACACACTACAATCTTTGTGTGTTTGTGTTGGTGTTTGATGTTTAATTTATTGATTCAATTTTTCAGAATTTAATTAGTTGATCGGTGTTTAATCCACATCACAGGTATTAAGCCTCTGTGTATGAACCAACTGTGCTTAAAACACACACATACACACACACACACACACACACATACACACACACACACCCCTTTCAATTTCTTTCACACACCCTCATACACAAACATGTCCATATTTTCATAATTTTTGGTTGCATCAGCACAGACGCTCTAAAATACCAAGTCAAATTTCCATAAAAGTAACACACACACACACACACACACACACACACACACACACCATCCAGCATGAGAAAATGTTTTTGTTCAGCCTGTTTGGTATTGGATACACACTCGAATGTGGCAGCTTGTAATAAATATTTACTGATTGTGTGTGTGTGTGTGTGTGTGTGTGTGTGTGTGTGTGAATGAAAAAATGATAATGTGATGATAGTTGTAGTTATGAGGAAAAGAACAGAGACCGGCCAAGTGTGAAGAGGGTAAATCTAATGTGAGTCAAGTTTCCTTCTATCAGAGTAAATACACACACACACACACACACACACACAATTACTTATTCATTTAAATATTATTTTTCTTCTCGTTAGTTCGGTTCTCAGAGAAAAAAGGAATTAAACTGTGTTCTGGAGTTCATCTCTGCTCACAGACCTTCAGCCTAATTATGTTAAATAAAGGAGTGTGTGTGTGTGTGTGTGTGCTGGTGTTTTGTTGGTATTTGGTATATGCCTTTATCTTCATTTATCTCATTTTTTGTATGCGTTTGAGCAGGGACCTTACTCAGGGGCCCAACAGTGGCAGCTTGGTGGTGCTGGGAATTGAGCACATGAGCTACAACGAGCCCTGCAAATATTTAGTAAAACAACACAGAGGTTTTCAGTGCTGATGATCATCATACAGGGAACAGCACACACTCCTCCAGGTTCATGTCACACACACACACACACACACACACACTGTTCAGCGCTGCAGTGGTTTCTCAGTAATGGCTCTTTAGGGGACGATGAATCTCACTCTTTTTAGTGCAGAAATTAAAGGAATAAAAATCTGAGCCTGACGGAAACACAACGCTTCATACACAGAAACACTTAAACACTGAACTCTGTGCGTGTGTGTGTGTGAGAAAGAGAGAGAGAGAGAGAGAGTGTGTGTGTTTGTGTTATTTTGTTTTTCCTCCAGAAATAATAAACGCTTTTGTAAACCGACGAGTCTAAAACCACGAATGTTTTAAATTCACAAACTTAAAATAATTAATTCCTGTTTAATTACTGCAAAATGTTAAATTAGTGTTTGTCAGGCTGTGTGTGTGTGTGTGTGTGTGTGTGTGTGTGTGTGTTGCTTTTCCTTTCTTCACTTATCAAGGTGAATTAGACTGATGAGCAACACGACCAAAACAAGACCTCGTCCTGCGAGTCACATAGCAGGAGACGTCCCATGGGAACTAATTATATGCAAATGAGAGTAATTAAGTCCTCT
This sequence comes from Bagarius yarrelli, assembly GCA_005784505.1. Classification (NCBI taxonomy): domain Eukaryota; kingdom Metazoa; phylum Chordata; class Actinopteri; order Siluriformes; family Sisoridae; genus Bagarius; species Bagarius yarrelli. The sequence goes on along the minus strand of VCAZ01000496.1, from coordinate 12,287 downwards.
CGCACGGTGGGACGCGATCAAAATTAATATTTACACTCCTCCTAATAAATCCCTGAATTCTGAGTGAGTGTGTGAGTGTGTGTGTGTGTTCCAGGTGGGGTTGTCTCTCTGGGGTAATCTAGTGGGAAATGAGATGTTTGTTTGAATCACGCCTCAGTGACACTCGCACTAACAGGGAAACTACAGGATGTGTTATTATTTTTGGGTATTTCTTGTTTAGATGTCGCATCATAATTTTTTGTTGTGATTGTCGGATTTCATCAACGTTCACATCAACACTAAATACAGCTTTAACAAACACTGGTGGGTCTGAATCAGTTCATATGTTAGGGTTAGTGTAGGGTTAGTGTAGTGTTAGTGTAGTTTAGTGTTAGTGTTGTGTAGTGTAGGGTTAGTGTAGTGTTAGTGTAGTGTTAGTGTAATGTTAGTGTAGTGTTAGTGTAGTGTTAGTGTAGTGTTAGTGTAGTGTAGTGTAGTGTGTTAGTGTAGGGTTAGTGGTAGTGTGTAGTGTAGTGTAGTGTTAGTGTAGTGTTAGTGTTAGTGTAGTGTACGTGTGTAGGGTTAGTGTAGTGTTAGTGTAGGGTTAGGTGTAGTGTAGGTTAGTGTAGGGTTAGTGGTAGTGTTTAGTGTTAGTGTACAGTTAGTCTAATGTTAGTGTAAGTGTTAGTGTAGTGTTAGTGTAGTGTTAGTGTAGTGTTAGTGTAGTGTTAGTGTAGTGTTAGTGTAGTGTTAGTGTAGGGGTAGTGTAGTGTTAGTAGGGTAGTGTTAGTGTTAGTAGTGTAGTGTAGGGTTAGTGTGTAGTGTAGTGTGTAGTGTAGGTATGTTAGGTGTAGGGTAGTGTTAGTGTAGGGTTAGTGTAGGTTAGTGTAGTGTTAGTAGGGTTTAGTGTTAGTGTAGGGTTAGTGTTAGTGTTAGTGTAGGGTGTAGTGGGTTAGTGTAGTTAGTTTAGTGTTATTGTAATGTTAGTGTAGTGTTGAAGTGTTAGTGTAGTGTAAGTGTAGTGTTAGTGTAGGGTTAGCCAAGTGTAATGTTAGTGTAGGGTTAGTGTAGTGTTAGTGTAGGGTTAGTGTAGTGTTAGTTTAGTGTTATTGTAATGTTAGTGTAGTGTGTGAAGTGTTAGTGTAGTGTTAGTGTAGTGTAAGTGTAGTGTTAGTGTAGGGTTAGTGTAGTGTTAGTTTAGTGTTGTTGTGGTGTTAGTTGTAGTGTTAGTTGTAGTGTTGTAGTAGTAGTGTTAGTGTTATTGTAGTGTAAGTGTAGTGTTAGTGTAAGGTTAGTGTAATGTTAGTTAGTGTAGTGTAGTTAGTGTAGTGTGTAGTGTTAGTCTAAGTGTTGTTTAGTGTAAGTGTTAATGTAGTAGTAGTGTGTAAGTGTAATGTCGTGTAGTGTTAGTGTAGTGTTGTAGTGTTGTGTAGTGGTAGTTGTAGTGTAGTTGTAGGTTGTAGTGTTAGTGTAAGTGTTAGTTGTAGTGTTAGTGTATTGTAGTGTGTAGTGTTAGTGTTAGTGTAGTGTTAGTGTGTAGTGTACTTAGTGTTAAGTGTTGTTAGTGTAGTGTAGTGTGTAGGTTAGTGTGAAGGTTAGTGTTAGTTGTTAGTGTCGTAGTGTAGTGTAGTGTTAGTGTAGTTTGTAGTAGTTAGGTTAGTAGTGTAGTGTAGGTTAGTGTTAGTGTTAGTGTAGGTGTTAGTTGTAATGTTAGTGTAGTGTGTAGTGTAGTGTTAGTGTGTGTAGTGTGTAGTGTAGTGTAGTGTAGTGTGTAGTGTTAGTAGTGTTGTTTAGAGTAGTGTAGTTTAGTGTTAGTGTGTAGTTACTGTGTGTAGTGTGTTAGTGTTAGTAGTAGGTAGTGTAGTGTGTAGTGTAGTGTTAGTGTAGTGTAGTGTTAGTGTTATGTTATGTGTGTGTAAGTAGTCAGTGTAGTATGTTAGTGTAGTGTTAGTGTGTAGTGTTAGTGTAAGTATTCGTGTAGTGTATAGTCTAATGTTAGTGTAGTGTAGTGTTAAGTGGTTAGTGTTAAAGTGTTAAGTAGTGTTTAGGTTGTTGTAGTGTGTTAGTTGTAGTTGTAGTTAGTGTTGTAGTGTTGTAGTAATGTGTTAGAGTAGTGTTAGTGTAATGTTAGTGTAGGGTTAGTTTGTAGTGTTAGTTGTGTTGTTTGTAGTGTTTAGTCTAAGTGTTGTTAGTGTAAGTTGTAGTGTTAGTGTACAGTGTTAGTCTAATGTTAGTGTAGTGTAATAGTTAGTCTGTTAGTGTATGTAGTGTAGTGTTAGTGTTAGTGTAGTGTAGTGTAGTAGTGTTA
>VCAZ01000496.1:0-5000 GCA_005784505.1 Bagarius yarrelli | reverse complement strand
GTTTTAGGGGTTAGGGGATTTAGGGTTAGGGTTAGATCTTAAAGGTAGAGTTAGGGGTTAGGGTCTTAGGGGTAGGTAGGTTAGGGGTTAGGGTTAGATTAGGGGTTAGGTTAGGGGTTAGGTTAGGGGGTCTAAGGGTTAGGTTAGGAGGGTAGGAGTAGGGTTAGGTCTTAGGGTAGGGGTTAGTTAGGGTTAGTTAGGGGTTAGGTTAGGTTAGGGGTTAGGATAGGGGTTAGGGTTTAGGGGGTTAGGGTTAGGGTAGGTTAGGGGTTAGGGGTTAGAGGTCTGGGGTTTAGGGTTAGGTTAGGGGTAGAATAGTAGGTTAGGGGTTAGGGTTAGGTTAGGTTCTTAGGGTTAGTTAGGGGTTAGGGGGTTTATGGGGTTAGGGTTAGGTCTTAGGGGTAGGGTTAGTGAGTAGGGTTAGGTCTTAGGGGTAGAGTTAGGGGTTAGGGTTAGGGCTTAGGGGTAGAGTTAGGGGTTAGGGTTAGGTCTTAGGGTAGGGGTTAGGGGTGGGTCTTAGGGGTAGAGTTAGGGGTTAGGTTTAGGGGGTTGGGGTTAGGTCTTAGGGTAGTTAGGTTAGGTCGGTTAGGGTTAGGTTAGGTTTCGGTGTTAGGGTTAGGTCTTTAGAGTTAGGGGATTAGGGTTAGTCAGGGTTGAATCAGTTGAATCTGTGAGTCAGTGTTAATCAGTGAGTCAGTTGAATCAGTGAGTCAGTTGAAATTGGTGAGTCTGATTCATTTGGATTAAACGCTAACATTCTTATTAAACATCACACACTCCACCCTAAAGTTCTAATATTAGACAAAGGGACGTGTCTATGATGGTAGGGGCGGAGTCATGTGTGTTCTCACCTGCTGTGGGTGTTGTTTATCGACAGTTAATTGGTTAATTGGTTAATTGGCATGCGTTTCCTCTGTACAGACTGATTCATTACTGCAGTCGTGTCGGTTAGATTTTCGATGCTACGCTAACGAGCTATCCTTTTTCAAAGTCATGTCGAACATGCTAGCAAAGCTAATGAGATGCTAATGCTTCAGTTCAGTTGAGCAAACACCGAGGCTGTGTGTGTCTTTGTGTGTTGTCTTTGTGTGTGTGTGTGTGTGTGTGTGTGTGGTGTGTGTGTGTGTGTGTGTGTGTAAGTGAATGAGGAAAACTGGGAGAGAGTGCATAAGAGGAGGTGCGGATGAAACACAAGGTTCTTCTGTTCTTTTGAAGAGCTCTGTGTGTGTGTGTGTGTGTGTGTGTGTGTGTGTGTGTGTGTGTGTGCGCTTTTCATTTTCTGAATGTAAATCAGGTGTGTAAGGTTCCAATCAATTCCCTGTGGGTTGCCGAATCACTGTATTGAAGAGTGGAGAAAAAAAAATCTCAATTTAGCCAACTAGCATTAGGTTTAGTTTTCATTTTTACATTCAGAACACACACACCACACACACACACACACACACACACACAGTGAATGTCTCTCTCGGTCTGGTCTCTGTTTCTCTTATTGAATGCGCTTCTGTTTACAGGTATATCCACTAGGGGGCGTGCACACTCCTTCGGTGTATACACACACACACACACACGCGCGCGGCGCGCCGTTGATGACATTTAATACATTTTTATTTATTATATTTTCATTTTTTTTAATTTGAAAATATTTTTATACAAAAGCAGGAAGGAATTAGAGTTTTTGTCTGGGTGATAATTTCAGCTCGTCTCTCTGATTGGTTGGAGCGACTGGTCCTCTCGTGCACCTGTTTCTTTTTTTAAGCGCTATTGGCTGTGTGAGTTGTCACTCTTGTCGTTTGTGACCCCGCCCACCGTTTGGAGTCCGGAGGCTCCCCAGTTTTTTTTTTTTTTTTTTTTAAGGAGTTTTAGGGACCAACCACACACACACACACACACGGGCAACTTCATCCGCGCGCGCACACCACAGCGCGAGGACAGGACACTTCCGGTTACTGCGCCCTGTGAAAACCACTAACGATTTAAAGAATTTAATGTGAAAATTTACCAGAAATTAATTTATACATTTATACATTTATTATTTTATTATTTACTTTACTATTATTTTTAGGTGACGCACGCGGCTCCACGCGCACTGAGTCCTGAGCGCTAATGAAACTTTTCATCATCTAAAAGAACAACAAAAAAACTCAGACTTAAAAAAAAAAACCGCCGAAAAATTAATTAATTCATTATTGATATAAAAAAACCATGTTTTTCTTTCTTTTATTTCCGGTGAAGATTTTGCGGAGCTCGTGCAGGATGAAGATGATGAGGAAGATGGTATTAAGGCACAGAAACACTACGGATTAAATACGGAGTTGGGAAACACACACGCACACACACACGCACACACACACACGCGGGCGAGCAGAGGAGGATAAGGATGGAGATGAAGCGCGGCGGTGTGTGAAGAGAAACCCGTTCCGGTTCTGTTCCTACTGTTCGGATGTCTTTACCGGGGTAAAGAACACACACCACAAACACACAAACACACACACACACACACACGGAGCGCGCGCTACATGCACACTGACCGGGACCCCGGAACCCCCGGTGGCGCGCGGTGCGATGAGTTAGAATTTGAAATGAAGTCGATTTTAATTGGAAACTGCGGACATTCCGATCATTTACACCGTCCGGACGCGCGCGCGATTTATTTATTTTGTAATTTAATAATACATATAAAAAATATTCGGATGGAACTTTGCGCCTGCTGGTGTGTGTGTATGGGGGTGTGTATGTGTGTGTAGTGGTGTGTGAGTGTAGTAATGCCTGTGTTTGAGTGTGCGTGTGTGTGTGTCTCTGTATCTGTATGTGTGTGTGTGTGTGTTTATATTTAAACACATGTGATTTATGGATTAATAATAAAGTTAAATAATTGAGTGAAAGTTTATGGTTTGTTTATTAGTTTAAATTATTCAGACACCAAAAACAAAAACCGTTATTAAGTTTATTTAAGATAAATTTGTGTTGCTTTTATACAGTGACGTGGATTCAGTGGGATTTATTATTTCTTTATTTAATTTCTGTATCTGAATCTGCAGAAAAAACATGAAACCCTTTATTTTATTTCTTTCTTAATTCTGTTGTATTTAATGTCTGATGCGAATGTGTGTGTTCTACAGGACGTCCCATCAGATTCCAGACAGAGTAAAATGAACACATGTATTTATATGATATTCTCCACATCACCACTATTCGTAACCCACAGCTTAATGCGTGTAAATAAATAAAAATAATTTTATAAAAATGTTTATTTATCTTATGTATGGAAACTTATGGGACACCCTGTAGAACACACACACACACACACACACACACACATTCACAAAATCCGCACAATCATTTAAAATAATGAATTTATGCCAAATAGAGAAATTCGAGTCGCCTGAGAGAAAAATTAATTCCTAATATAATAAAAACACAGAAAAAAGAAATATTACAATTTTACACATTTTATCAATATCCTGCAGCTGAAGTTATACTGTGTGTGTGTGTGTGTGTGTGTGTGTGTGTTTAAAAGCAGATAAAGCAGTCAGTCAGTGTTTTTTAAATGCTGATTCAGTTTTACTGTCTTTAAAGCATTTATTGATTGATTTATTGGTGAGCTGAAATGTTTGAATATTTAACATTTTTATCTGTTTAAAGTTTCACTGTTTCATCAGGCCACACACACACACACACACACACACACTAATGTTATTGTGTAATTAAACAGAATGTAATAATTAACATCTTTAGAAATTTTAAAAAATATTAATTTGTTTTATGCATTATTTTATTTTTTAATAAAAATGGTCTGTGTGTGTGTGTGTGTGTGTGTGGTGTGTGTGTAAGAGTTCTACAAATGCCAGGGCAATAATATCAGCACCAATAAATACAACATACAGATAATTACACACACACACACACACACACGTATGTACACTGATTGTTGACATTGAATTGGTCAGAAAAGCTTTCGTGTCTCACATACAGACGCTGAATAACTGGTGAAGAAACTGTGAAGTGTTAAATGAGGGTTGTGTGTGAATCTGATTGGTCGGTCGCCGTGTCAGTCAGTCAACTTCTTCCTTTCGAAGTGGGCGTGTCCCAGTCATGATTATTCACAGTATTTGGCAGATGTTTTTATCCAGAAAGACTTACATTTATCTCATTTACACAACTGAGCATTTGGGGTTTAAGGGCCTCACTCAGGGGCCCAACAGTGCCAAATTGGTGGAGCTGGGAATCAAACCCACAATCTTCAGGTTGGTAGTCCAACACCTTAACCATGCAACACTGTTAACATGGTAACCCTGTGATGAGCGCCCCCTGGTGCCGGGGCCTTATGATGGAACTGTGAATCAAAAACACAGGGATGAAAAAAAATGATGACATCATCACACTGAGAGATGTCTCACCTCACTTTACTTCACTTTTTCTTCCTTTTTTCTCACACACTCACTGAACAGAATTATGGGATTGTCGTCATTGTCTCCTTTTTCAAATTTGGCCAACTGTCTGTTCAGTACCATGAGCTTCATCTCACTCTTGCCTAAACCCTAATCTGCTCCCGAGAGAGAGAGAGAAAGAGAGAGAGACAGTGAGACAGTGAGACAGTGAGAGAGGCAGAAAGATACAGAGAGAGAGGCAGAGAGAGACGATGAAAAAGCGACGATGGCGCATGACGTGAACTCAGGACACCAACAGCAAAATATAAACTTACAACAACTGTGTTTCAATAGTTATTTATTCTGTTCAGTGTAACAAATGTTTGAGGCCCAAATCAGAGACAGAGACAGTGATGGAGACGGAGGCAGAGACAGAGACTAAGGCAGAGACAGTGATGGAGACGGAGGCAGAGACAGAGACTAAGGCAGAGACAGTGATGGAGACGGAGGCAGAGACAGAGACTAAGGCAGAGACGGAGGCAGAGACAGAGACACAATTCCCATTTCTTACTTCCTGAACTGAGACACAGACAAGATGCATATGTAGAGGTGTGTGTATGTGTGTGTGTGTGG
>VCAZ01000498.1:12500-22500 GCA_005784505.1 Bagarius yarrelli | reverse complement strand
TTGATGACGTTGGTGGTGTTTGATGACGTTGATGACGGTGGTGGTGTTGATGACGTTGGATGACGGTGGTGTTGTGACGTTGATGACGTTGACGGTGACGGTGGTGGTGTGATGACGTTGTGACGGTGGTGGTGTTGATGACGTTGGTTGACGTGGTGGTGGTGGTGCTGATGACGTTGGTGACGGTGTGGTGCTGATGACGTTTGGTGACGGTGGTGGTGTTGATGACGATGACGGTGGAGGTGTTGATGACGTTGATGACGATGACGGTGGTGGTGTTGATGACGTTGATGACGATGACGGTGGTGGTGACGGTGTTGACGTGATGACGTTGATGACTGGTGTTTGACGTTGATGACATGCGGTGGTGGTTGTTGACGTTGATGACTATGACGGTGGTGGTGTTGTGACGTTGATGACTATGACGGTGGTGGTGTTGATGAGTTGATGACGATGACGGTGGTGGTGTTGATGACGTTGATGACGTTGATGACGATGTGGTGGTGATGACGTTGATGACTTTGATGTGTTGTTGACGTTGTTGATGACGGTTGTGTTGATGACGTTGATGACGGTTGGTGTTGATGACGATGGTTTTGATGATGACGATGGACGGTGACGGTTGTTGATGACGTGTTGGATGACGATGACGGGTGGTGTTGATGACGATGACGGTGGTGTTGATGACTGACGGTGGTGGTGTTGATGACGATGACGGTGGTGTGCGTGACGGTGGTGGGTGTTGATGGTGGTGTTAATGATGATAATGTTGGTGGTGATGGTTGTGCTGATGATGGTGGGGATTATAGTGATGATGGTGTTGATGATGGTGGTGATGATAGTGATGGTGGTGTTGATGACGATGATGGTGGTGTTGATGACGATGATGGGTGGTTGATGATGATGATGGTGGTGATGATGACTGATGGTGGATGATGATGGTGATTGATGACGATGATTGATGGTGTGTGATGGACGATGATGGTGGTGTGATGATGATGACGATGATGGGTGGTGTTGATGACGATGATGGTGGTGGTGTTGATGAGATGGTGGGATTGTTGTGATGATGATGATGATGGTGGTGTTGATGACGATGATGGTGGTGTTGATGATGATGATGGTGGTGTTTGATGATGATTGATGGTGATGTGATGGTGGTGTTGATGATGATGGGGTGTTGAGATGATGTTGCTGATGTGTGGTGTTGATGATGATGGTGGTGTTGATGATGATGATGGTGGTTTGTTGATGATGATGGTGGTGGTGTTGATGATGATGGTGGTTTGGTGTGTTGATGATGATGCTGGTGGTGGTGGTGTTGATGATAGATGATGGTGGTGGTGTTGTTGATGATGATGGTGGTGTGTTGATGATGATGATGGTGGTGGTGATGATGGTGGTGGTGATGATGGTGGTGGTGTGATGATGATGTGGTGATGATGTGGGTGATGATGATGGTGGTGATGATGATGGTGGTGATGATGTTGGTGTGATGATGATGATGGTGTGATGATGATGATGGTGGTGTGATGATGATGATTGATGGGTGTGTGTGTTGATGATGATGATGATGCTGTTTGATGATGGTGTTGTGATGATGATGATGATGATGGTGGTGTGTGATGATGATGTGGTGATGATGATGATGATGATGATGGTGATGATGATGATGATGTGTGATGATGTTTGATGATGATGGTGTTGGATGGATGATTTGATGATGATGGTGGTGATGATGATGAGATGATGATGTGTGGATGATTGTTGTGATGATGATGGTGATGATGGTGATGATGGATTATGATGATGAGGTTTGATGATGATGATGTGGTGGTTGATGTGTGATGATGGTGGTGATGATGATGATGATGTGGTGTGATGATGATGGTGGTGTTGATGAAATGATGATGATGATGATAATGTTGGTGGTGATGGTTGTGCTGATGATGATGGAGGTGATGATGGTGGTATTGATGATGATGATAATGATGATGATGGTGGTGTGATGACGATGATGGTGGTGTTGATGATGATGATGATGGTGGTGTTGATGATTGATGGTGGTGTTGATGAAAATGATGATGATAATGTTGGTGGTGATGGTTGTGCTGATGATGGTGGGGATTATAGTGATGATGATGATGATGGTGTTAATGATGACTGATGATGGTGGTGATGGTTGTGTTGATGATGCTGGTGATGATGATGATGGTGATGGTTGTGTTGATGATGGTGGTGATGACGATGATGGTGATGGTTGTGTTGATGATGATGGTGGTGATGATGGTGGTATTGATGATGATGGTGATGATGATGATGATGGTGGTATTGATGATGATGGTGATGATGATGGTGGTATTGATGATGATAATGGTGGTGGTGCTGTTGATGGTGGTGGTGATGGTGATGATGGTGGATGATGGTTGGTTGATGGTTGTGTTGATGATGCTGGTGATGATAGTGACGGTGATGATGATGATGATGGTGGTGATGATTATGATGGTGATAATGATGATGGTGGTGTTGATGATGATGGTGGTGGTGGTGTTGATGATGATGATGATAATGATGATGGTGGTGAAGATGATGATGAGGATGATGGTGGTGAAAAGTTTACCTGAGAACAGGACAGAAAACAGTGGTGGGTCAGATGGACTGCAGGACACACGGTTTTACTGGCATAGAGTTCACTGAGAGACAGACAGAAAGACAGACCATATATAGAATTATGACCTGCTGACACATTAAAGATGTTCAAAGGTCAGAGGTTATAGGTCATGTGCTCACCGCTGTAGGTGTTCAACACAGACTCCTGATTTAGATCCCAAACTTTAACCCTGAAAACAGCAACACAAACTTAGAACCTGTTTTTTTACACACACACACACACACACACACACACACACAACACAACACATCACACCTGCAGTCCATGCTGCCACTGACGGCGTGGTGTGCGTCAGCTGCTGGACTGACTGTCGTAACCACGTGATCGTGTTCATGACGACTGAATCTGCTCACCAGCAAGCGCTCATCTTCAGTCAAATCCCACAATTCAACTGCGCCTACACACACACACACACACACACACACACACACACACACACAGTTATCAATCCATACACATACAGGAGACACACTCACACACAGTTATGATAGTATCTGTACCAGAATCAGTCCCTGCGATGATGCTCCTGTCAGTCAGCCAGGTGACATCATTAAGCCCCGCCTCTGTCTGAAGCCCCGCCTTACAGAAGCCCTCATTCGGAGCCAGTTTAGAGTCAGAATAAATCCACAGCGAACCGAACCAACAGCGAGCCGTCAAACTGGAGGCACTGAGCAGAAACACACCGTCTGTGTACACACACACACACACACACACACACACACATACATATGTAGAGCTGTAAGTCTTCACCTGCCTCATGATTCAATTATGATTCAGCGGGTCAGGATTCGATTCGATTATGATTCAGAGGGTCAGGATTCGATTCGATTATGATTCAGATGATCAGAGGGTCAGGATTCGATTCGATTATGATTCAGAGGGTCAGGATTCGATTCGATTATGATTCAGAGGGTCAGGATTCGATTCGATTATGATTCAGAGGGTCAGGATTCGATTCGATTATGATTCAGAGGGTCAGGATTCGATTCGATTATGATTTTGAATCTGATGTGTGCAGCTACTGGGAGCCAATGGAGGGAGCGCAGCAGTGGAGCGGTGTGTGAAAACTTTGGTAGGTTAAAAAACAACACGTGCAGCTGCACTCTGAATCATCTGCAGAGGGCGAATTGCACTCAGAGGAAGAGACTGCCAGGAGCGAGTTGCAGTAGTAGATCGAATCCTAACACTAAAGTCCTCCATAGTGTAAGTATATAATCATAAAGTTCTCACATTATATAAATAAAAATCCCTAGCACTTTCAGTACAGGATAATTCACTCAGGTTAAAACGCACACCACGCACACACACGCACACACACGCCACGCGCGCGCGCGCACACACACACACACACACACACACACACACATACCTCTGCGGTAGCGCGCGCATTCCAGGTGTTTCTCCATGCACGCGGGCGCGTTGGGGGGAATCCGCCACCGGGGCTCCTGCAACATCTCAGTGTACCGGAAAAACCGCGCGCGCTATGAACCCAATCCAGTCCCGTGATCCTCTGTAAATTAATGAACTTCAACAGAACCGGAAGATGTCAGCACGCGGGTGAATGAAGCATTGTGGATCCGCGCGCACGCGTTCACTTCCGCTTCCGGCTAGGGATGTAATGTCGTGTAGTAACCGCTAGAGGGCGAAACTGGTTGTATAAACATGAAACGAATTAACGTTTTATGATGTTTTTATATATTTCTATAAGGTACAAACGCAGATACAAGCAGTTAAAAAATAAATAAATAAATAAATACACATACAGAATATTCCAGAATGAGGATAAAAACATTAATAAATAAATGAAAAAAATTAATAAAATAACACTAATGTACTAATGTTCTTACTCAGACTGATTACAAAATTAATATAAACACAAATCTGTCTTTAAAATGTTAAACAAAGAGTTAATTTCCAGATTTAGAATAACTAATGACTGGACTAATACACACAAAGACAGATATTTCTGTATTTATCAATATTAATATCAATAATAAATATCCCAGCTGCACTTATTGGTTATTGATCAGTCGGAACAGAATGTACAGAATTACGTAATCATTCAACTTTACTCGGGACTCCTACCAAAAGACCAGCGTGACTTTTTTAATAAGTAACTGATTGGCAGTAAATATTTCCCTCTTATTCCATCACTGATTAATGATCTTTATACCTGTGATTTTATTCCGTCGTGCTGTTCAATTGTCTTTATAGATTCATTGCAGGTTAATAATGCCTGCATACCCAAACCCACCGATTTCATCGAGATTTGATCAAAAATTACATGAAATGAGACATCATCTAAACAGTTAAATATAAAATTAGTAGAAACATGAATCAAGCAAATCAGTTCAGACTCCATAAACTACAAGCATAAAAAAAAACTTTTCTGCTACAATCATTTTCTTTAGTTTTTTTCTTTATACACACACTCACAGGTGCATCCCAGTAGAGCAGAATGTCATAAAAAAGTTTATTTATTTCAGTAATTCAACTCAAATTGTGAAAGTGGTGTATTAAATAAATTCCCTGCAAACAGACTGAAGTAAGTAGTTTAAGTCTTTGCTTCTTTTAATTGTGATGATTTTGACTCACATTACACAAAAACTCACTGAAATAAATGAACTTTTCCACGACATTCTAGTTTATTAAGATGCACCTGTATATTTACTCTTATTTACCACTAGGGGGAGACACAAACTTTCTGATTCTAACATTAGCCATTGTTTTGGTCCAGGTGTCATACTGCACAGAATGAACATTCCTAAATACCATCTGGGAAAATACTCACAACGATTATAATATAATAAAACTGCAGTTTTATAGAGAATTAATGAGAAAAGGGAGAACATAACTTTGTATTGGCATATAAAAAAGCATGGAAAAGATAACGGCAGTTTGGGTGAATCCTGATTGATTACCGTACAGTTACTGATGAGTATTAGACCACAGCAGTGTTTTAAAACGGAGAACATGTCACCATTCACAGAAAGCTGATCAGATGAACAGAACGTGGGTTATAAAGCTTCTGTTACACTGGGAGGCTTCAGGTGTTTCCTTACTGATCAGTACCACTTAGTCCTGATGTTCACCTCTCCGGGGCTTAAATCCATCTTTAAAACTGAGACTGATATTAGTTTTCCGTTAGAAAAACTGGATGTGATTGACATTTACTAAACTCCGAACCCCTAAACCCTGACACCTAAACTCCAAATCCCTAAACCCTGACACCTACAGTCCAAATCCCTAAACCCCGACACCTAAACTCCGAACCCCTAAACCCTGACACCTAAACTCCGAACCCCTAAACCCCGACACCTAAACTCCAAATCCCTAAACCCCACCTAACCCCGACACCTAAACTCCGAATCCCTACCCGACCCCCGACACCTAAACTCCGAACCCCTAAACCCTGACACCTAAACTCCAAATCCCTAAACCCTAACACCTACACTCCAAATCCCTAAACCCCGACACCTAAACTCCGAACCCCTAAACCCCGACACCTAAACTCCGAACCCCTAAACCCTGACACCTAAACTCCGAATCCCTAAACCCCGACACCTAAACTCCGAATCCCTAAACCCCGACACCTAAACTCCGAATCCCTAAAACCCCGACACCTAAACTAAACTCCGAATCCCTAAACCCCGACACCTAAACTCCGAATCCCTAAAACCCCGACCAACTACACTTCCAAATCCCACCCCCGACCAACTACGAATCCCAAATCCCTAAACCCCGACACCTAAACTCCGAATCCCTAAACCCCGACACCTACACTCCGAATCCCTAAACCCCGACACCTACACCTCCGAACTCCGAAACCTCCGAATCCCCTAAACCCCGACACCTAAACTCCGAATCCCTAAACCCCGACACCTAAACTCCGAAATCCCTAAACCCCGACACTCTACACTCCAAATCCCTAAACCCGACACCTACACCTCCAATCCCTAAATCCCTACCCGACACTAACTCCGAATCCCTAAACCCCGACACCTACACTCCTAGAATCCCTAAACCCCGACACCTAAACTCCGAATCCCTAAACCCCGATCCAAACCCTAACCCCGACACCTACACTCCGAATCCCTAAACCCGATCCCTAAACTAAACCACACTCCGAATCCCTAAAACCCTGACACCTAAACTCCGAATCCCTAAACCCCTGACACCTACACTCCGACACCTAAAAATCCCTAAACCCCTGACACCTAAACTACTAACTCCACCTAGACATCCCTAAACCCGAATCCCTAAACCCTGACACCTACACTCCGAATCCCTAAACCCTGACACCCTAAACTCCGAATCCCTAAACCCTGACACCTACACTCCAAATCCCTAAACCCTGACACCTACACTCCAAATCCCTAAACCCTGACACCTAAACTCCGAATCCCTAAACCCTGACAACCTACACTCCGACTCCTAACCCTCCAAATCCCTAAACCCTGACACCTACAACTCCGAATCCCTAACACCCTGACAACCTACACCCTACATCCCTACCCAAACCCAATCCTTAAACCCTGACACCTACACTCCGATATACCCTAAACCCTGACACCTTACACTCCTACACTCCGAATCCCTAAACCCTGACACCTAAAGCCTAAACTCCGAATCCCTAAACTGGCAATCCCTAACCCTGACACCTACACTCCGAATCCCTAAACCCTGACACCTAAACTCCGAATCCCTAAACCCTGACACCTACACTACGAATCCCTAAACCCTGACACCTACACTCCGAATCCCTAAACCCTGACACCTACAATCCAAATCCCTAAAGCCTGACACCTAAAACTGTCTCTCTCTCTCACTGTTGATTTACATATGCCACAACGGAGCTGCCGGTGATCCAGACCCCATCTCCACCCCGGACCTGTCGGGACCCTTCCCTGTGACCTGCTCCAGTGGATGATACATCACCAGGGTGACCAAGGACGTCCCACTTCGCCATAAAGACATTCCAGCTGTTCTTTAGGGACTAATGATTTAAGTTGCTCAAACACACACACACACACACACACACACACACACAGTGTAACCACATAATCTCTGCTACTTGTTTTTCACCCAGATGAGGATGGGTTCTCTGTTGAGTCTGGTTCCTCTCAAGGTTTCTTCCTATTTCCATCTCAGGGAGTTTTTCCTTGCCACCGTCGCCCCCGGCTGTCTCATCAGGGACAAACTGATTTCTGTCTCATTTTTTATCTTATAATTTCTTCAATTGTGTAAAGCTGCTTTGTGACAATCCCCATTGTAAAAAGCGCCCCAAACAAAATAAAACTGAATTGAATTGAATTAAACCCCCAATCCCTAAACCCTGACACCTACACTCTAAACTTCCAAAACTCAACACCTAAACTCTGTATGCCTAAACCCCTAAACCTCAACAACTACACTCCAAAACCTTAAACCTCAACACCTACTCTCTAAACCCTTAAACCTAGACACCTACACTTCAAACCACTAAACCCCAACATCTACACTCTAAACTCCTAAACCCTAAACCCCAACACCTACACTCCAAACCCCCAAACCCCCAAACCTCCAAAAAACCCCAACACCTACAATGTAAACTTCTAAAACTCAACACGTACACTCCAAACCTCTAAACCCCAACACCTACACTCTAAACTTCTAAAACTCAACACTCCAAACCCCTAAACGCTGACACCTACACTCCAAACCCCTAAACGCTGACACCTACACTCTGCCCCTGACCCTCTAAACACCGACACCTGCACTCCAAATACCTAAACTCAGACACCTGCACTCCAAATACCTAAACTCAGACACCTACACTCCAAACCCCTAATTTCCGACACCTACACTATAAACCCCTAAACCCCAACAACTACACTCCAAACCCCTAAACTCAGACAACTACACTCCAAACCCCTAAACTCAGACACCTACACTCCAAACCCCTAAACTCAGACACCTACACTATAAACCCCACCAACTACACTCCAAATCCCTAAACCCTGACACCTACACTCCATACCCCTTAACCCCGAAACCTACACTCCAAACTTCTAAAACTCAACACTTACACTCCAAACCCAGACACCTGTACTCCAAACCCCTAAACCCTAACACCTACGCTTCAAACCCATTAACCCCAACACCTACACTCTAAACTTCTAAAACTCCAACACCTACACTTCAAATCCCTTAACCGTGACACCTACACTCCAAATCCCTAAACCCAGATGCCTACACTCCAAACCCCTGTGTGTGTATGTGTGTACCTTTTTGTCATGGAAACCTGTCTGACAAATCTAGGTGTTGCAAACAAACATTCCCTCCTGTCTGGTTCAGACCTGCAGCGGAGAAACATGAGGTGAAATCAGTAGCCTCAGGCTGGAATTTAGAACACCGCACCCAGAACACACACCACTGTCTGTCTGTCGTCTGTTTCACACAAACGCACATGTTGTGACTAACAGAAGAGGGTTTCAGTGTGTGTTTTAACACACGTTCTTTTCAGCTTGTCTTTCTGAGCAATATCACAGGTCTGATGTTCATTAATATTTAGATCAGGAGAAGAAACTGTTAATCTGAACAATTCAACAAATGTTTTTCATTTAAGTCCAGTAAAGTGTTAAGTAGTGACAGGAGATCATTCACACACTGCAGGAGCTCAAAGAGGAGCAGATTCTGGTGTGTGTGTGTGTGTGTGTGTGTGAGGAGTTGAAATAAAAAATGTTGAATGATTTTAAAACTTTTTGCCTTGATCATTACTGTGATGAGTCGAGTCTTAAATCCGCACAGAATCCAAACCCCTGTTAATAAAATGTATGTTAATGCCCCATATCCCATATAAGTAAGTTGGGGTCAGAGCGCAGGGTCAGCTATGATACAGCGCACCCTGGAGCAGGAAGGGTTAAGGGTCTTGCTCAAGGACCCAACAGTGGTTGGCTTGCCGGTGGTAGGGCTCAAACCCAGGTCTTTCTGGTCTCCAGATCAGATTATGTACATTCCAGAAACACCTCCAGATACCCAAGACAGTTGGGGACACTGGAGCAGGGTACACTGGATTAGGGACACTAAATTGGGTCACTGTGTCAGGGACACTGGAGTAAGGACATTGGATTAAGGTCTTTGTATCAGGGACACTGTTATTAGTGACACTGGTTAGGGGTACTGGATCAGGGACACTGGATTAGAGACACTGTATCAGAGACACTGATTAGGGACCATGGTTAGGGAAACTGGATCAGGGACACTAGTTTATGGACATTGGATTAGGGTCACTGGATCAGGGACAATGGTTAGGTACACTGCTTAGAGTCACTGGACTAGGGGCACTGG
>VCAZ01000498.1:0-7500 GCA_005784505.1 Bagarius yarrelli | reverse complement strand
TTCTCTCTCTCTCTCTCAGTCTCTCTCTCAGTCTCTCTCTTAGTCTCACTTCCGGTCTCACTTTCTGGGTCTCACTCTCTCTCTCTCTCTCTCTCTCTCTCTCTCTCAGTCTCACTTTCTATTTCACTATCATCAGGGTCTTACTCACTGGGTCTCACTCTCAGTCTCGCTTTCTGGTTCTTACTTTTAATCTCACTCTCTGAATATCACCCTCTGTCTCACTCTTTGTTTAACTCTCTGGATCACTGTCTTTCACTCTCTGCCTCACTCTTTGTCTCACTCTCTGGATCGCACCATCTGTCTCACTCTCTGGATCACATCTTCTGTCTCACTTTCTGGATTGCTGTCT
This sequence comes from Bagarius yarrelli, assembly GCA_005784505.1. Classification (NCBI taxonomy): domain Eukaryota; kingdom Metazoa; phylum Chordata; class Actinopteri; order Siluriformes; family Sisoridae; genus Bagarius; species Bagarius yarrelli. The sequence goes on along the minus strand of VCAZ01000498.1, from coordinate 7,151 downwards.
CTCACTCTATGCATTACTCTATGCCTCACTCTCTGGAAATCACCCTGTCTCACTTTCTGGATTGACCCTCCTCAAAAGTAATACCATGTAGCGTAATATCAATAAGTGCTAATAACAATCCCTCCTCTCTGCTCCTCCCAGCGTGTGTGTGTGACCGGGAGGGGCAGTGTGTGTCTGAGGGCTGTGACCGTCGTACAGGTGTGTGTGAGTGTAGACCAGGTGTTGTGGGTGACAGGTGTGACATGTGTGGGCGTGGTCACTGTGCTCAGTTCCCTAACTGCCCCATCTGTCCATCCTGCTTTTTTTCACTCGATAGAGAGTTGCAGAACCTCACACTTCGTCTGCACCTGCTCACACACACGCTCACACACACACTGCCCCCCCACATCCCCCCACACACACTTCAACGTATCACAGATGCACAGCTAACACTTCAGAGCATCACCACTGACCTGCAGCAGCTTCCTGACCACTTATATAACAACTACACACTCCGTTTATACACACTGCGGTAAGTATCACACACACACACACACACACATTACTATAACAACTACACACTCCGTTTATACACACTGCGGTAAGTCTTACACACACACACACACAACACACACACATTACTATAAAAACTACACACTCTCTCGGTTTATACACACTGCGGTAAGTCTTACACACACACACACACACATACATTAATATAAAAACTACACACTCCGTTTATACACACTGCGGTAAGTCTTACACACACACACACACACATTACTATAACAACTACACACTCCGTTTATACACACTGCGGTGAGTCATACACACACAACACACACCACACACACACACATTACTATAACAACTACACACTCCGTTTATACACACTGCATTAAGTCTTACACACACACACACACACATTACTATAACAACTACACACTCCATTTATACACACTGCAGTGAGTCTTACACACACACACCCTCCGTTAACACACATTACTATAACAACTAACAAACACACTTCGTTTATACACGCTGCGGTGAGTCTTACACACAACCACACATTATTATAACAACTACATACTCTGTTTATACACACTGCGGTAAGTCTTTACACACACACACACATTACTATAACAACTACAAACTCCGTTTATACACACTGCGGTGAGTCTTACACACACACACACACACAACACACACACACACACACATTACTATAATAACTATACACTTCGTTGATACACACTGCGGTGAGTCTTACACACACACACACACACACACACACATTACTATAACAACTAACACACTTCGTTTATACACACTGCGATAAGTCTTACACACACACACACATTACTATAAACAACTACTACACACTCCGTTTATGCACACTGCGGTAAGTCTTACACACACCACACACACACACACACATTACTATAACAACTACACACTCCGTTTATACACACTGCAGTGAGTCTTACACACACACACACACACACACACACATTACTATAACAACTACACACTTCGTTTATACATACACGCTGCGGTGAGTCTTACACACACACACATTACTATAACAACTACACACTCCGTTTATACACACTGCAGTGAGTCTTACACACACACACACACACATTACTATAACAACTACACACTTCGTTTATACACACTGTGATAAGTCTTACACACACACACATTACTATAACAACTACACACTCCGTTTATACACACTGTGGTGAGTCTACACACACACACACACACACACACACACATTACTATAACAACTACAACACTCCGTTTATACACACTGTGATGCATCTGTGATGCTCTCTCACACACACACACACACACACCACACCATCCTGAGCTCACACAGTGTTACCTGTTACCTGTCTGTCTCTCAGCTCTGGTTTAGAGAAGTTGGAGGAAGATTTGAAGGTTTCTGGTGTAGTTTCCACTCCTGGCCTGGAGATGGAGCTGCGCAGACTGCAGGAACGTCTCTCTGACCTTCACCTGCTTTACAACACCAAGAAAGATGCGGCAACACACTTCAACGGCTCAAACTACGCCGGTACACACATACACACACTGTGGTGAAAGAAATCAACAGGATTTTTATTCAGAAATTAATAAAGCATTTATTATATTTTAAGTGTGTGTATAATGTGTGTGGTGTGTGTGTGTGTGTGTGTGTAGGAGTCCTGGACACTGTTAAAAATGCCTTTGACAGATCGACAGATGCAGTAAAGCGAGCAGATGGAACAGAAGACACTGTGGACAGATCAATGTCAATCAGGGACGATGCTATCAAAGGCCTGCAGAGCGTTCAGCCAATAAACACGCAGAACCTGCAGACGCTTGGGGAGGACCTGGCAACCCGTCCTAACCTCACACCTACAGCAACACAGGTGAGAACAACAAAAATCCAATTAAATCCAATTAAAACTATTATCATGAATAATAGATTGACAAGTTGACTAATCAATCAGCTCAATATTATACAGCACCTGTGTCTGTGTCTGTGTCTGTGTCTGTGTCTGTGTGTGTGTGATTAGGTGTGTGGCAGTGGGCGTGTGTTGCCATGTACCCCACAGCAGTGTGAGGGTGAGCTGTGTCCTGAAGACGAAACTCCGCCCTGTGTCCAGGGTCAGGACTGTGTGGGGGCGTTACCCTGGAGCCAGAGGGCAAAGCAAGACACGCTGGAGGTCAAGGACAAACTACGACAACTTAACGAGAAGATCACTCAGGCTAACAAGCAGGTACACACACACACACACACACACACACACACACACAATTCCAGTGGCTGACACTGCTCTCTATGATCTGTAGGTCCAGAAGTACCAGGACTCCACCAATCAGGTGAGACTTTCTACAGATGAGCTATCCAATCAGATGAAGCGCACTCGTGATGACATCGATGAAGGACTGAAAGACATTAAAGACGTTGTTAGGAAGCTTAAGGACTTCCTGTCAGGTGACTTCTGTATACAATCATTATACTGATGATTATACAGATTTAAATAAACATTGAGTTTGTATAGCAGATTAACAGTTCATTATACAGTTACACACACACACACACACATCGCTGAACAGTTATCACACACACACACACACACACACACACACACATACATAACTGAACGCAGTGTATGTAACAGTGATTAATACATTCATACATGTCTGATTTAAATATTAATGTATATTTACAGTATCTGTCCCATCCAGGGGAGAAGAACAGAGTTTCCTCTGAAATTTCACTAATTCTGTGTGTGTGTGTGTGTGTGTGTGTGTGTGTGTGTGTGTGTATAGACCCGACGTCTGACCCTACTGCAGTGCAGCGTGTGTGTGAGGGTGTGTTTGGTGTGAAGCTGCCTGAGACAGTCGACGCTCTTAAGAAGAAACTGAAAGAAATCCAGGAAGTAGCTGGCTCTCTGCCCGACACCAGCATGGTCCTAAAGACTGCCAGCTCACAGCTGCAGGAGGCACAGCAGTTACTGCAGAATGCCGAGAAAGCCCGGTACCCAACATCCTAACACACACACACACACACACACACACACACCACACACACACCACACTGTAACACTGACACCCTAAAAATGGAAAACTGACTAAAGTATGAGTTTTCTGCAGGGACACGGCTCTGGAGCTGCAGAACATCACTGATGGGGTTCTAGAGAGTCTGGATGATGGTGAGAACGCCCTCGATGGCATGAAGGAGAAACTGCAGCACCACCTCAACAACATAAACAGAGTCAAAAACAACATCCAGAGTGTAAGTTCTGTCTCCAAACCCTGAATCATCTCCAAACCCAGAACCATCTACAAGCCCTGACCCATCTCCAAACCCTGAACCATCTACAAACCCTGACCCATCTACAAACCCAGAACCATCTACAAACCCTGACCCATCTACAAACCCAGAACCATCTCCAAACCCTGACCCATCTACAAACCCAGAACCATCTCCAAACCCAGAACCATCTCCAAACCCAGAACTTTTTCCAAACCCGGAACCATCTCCAAACCCAGAACCGCCTCCAAACCCGGAACCATCTCCAAACCCAGAACCGCCTCCAAACCCTGAACCTTTTCCTAACCCTGACCCATCTGCAAACCCAGAACCATCTACAAACCCAGAACCATCTACAAACCCTGAACCATCTCTAACCCTGAACTATCTCCTAACCCTAAAACTATCTCCTAACCCTAAACTATCTCCAAACCCAAAACCATCTCCAAACCCTGAACCATCTCCAAGCCCCAAACCATCTCCAAACCCAGAACCATCTCTAAACCCTGAACCATCTCTCCTAACCCTAAACTATCTCCTAAACCCTACCCTAACTATCTCCTAACCCTAAACTATCTCCAAACCCAAAACCATCTCTAAACCCTGAACCATCTCCAAACCTAAACCATCTCCCACCGACCATCTCTAAACCCTGAACCATCTCCTAACCCTAAACTATCTCTAACCCTAAACTATCTCCTAACCCTAAACTATCTCCAAACCCAAAACCATCTCTAAACCCTGAACCATCTCCAAACCTAAAACCATCTCCAAACCTGAACCATCTCTAAACCCTAAAAACCCATCTCCAAGCCCCAAACCATCTTTAAACCCAGAACCATCTTTAAACCTGAACCATCTCCAAACCCCAAACCATCTCCAAAACCCCAAACCACCCAAACCCAGAATCATCTGTAATCTGTTGTGTTATTTGTCTCAGGTAGATGAGGTTCTGCTTCCTGTTGAGGTTTTACTGAATAAGGGGTTAGAGGTAGTGGACACACTGCGGCGCCCCCTGCTGGAAACCCCTGAGGGAAACTTTCACAGAGGAAGTGAACAAGCAGAAAATAATGCAGAGAAGGAGGCAAAGGGGGGCGCAGCATGAAGCCCAGAACTGCAACACAGGTGCCTACACATACACACACCACACACACAACACACACACCACCTCTACACACTACACACACCACTCTACACACACACCACTCTCTACACAAATAAACACACACACCCTCTACACACACTACTCTACACAATACACACACCACTCTACACAATACACACACCACTCTACACACACTACTCTAAACAATCCACCACCACTCTACACACTACACACCCACTCTACACACTACCTACACACACACACACCACTCACACTACACATACCACTCTACACCACTACAAGCACCACTCTCTCTACACATACAAACACACACCACTCTACACAATACACATCATTCTACACACTACACGCACCACTCTACACAATACACAACAAAAAACCACTCTACACAAACACACATCTACTACAAAATACACGCACCACTCTACAAAATACACACACCCACTCTACACATACACACATCTTCTACACACTAACGCACCACTCTACACAATACACACACCACTCTACACAAACACACACAATACACACTACACGCACCACTCTACCAATACACACACCACTCTACACAATACACACATCTCTACAACACAGACCACCACCGAAATAAAAACACCACTCTACACAAGAAACCACACCAGCACTTAAACAAACAACATCATTCTACACATACAGCATTAACAACGCACCTACACACAACACACAACACACTACCACTCTACACCACAAAAACAAGCCCACTCTACACAAAAACACACACCCATTCTACACACTACACGCAACTCTAGCTCATACAACACACTCTACACATACACATCACTCACACTACACGCACCACTCTACACAATACAACACCATCTACACAATACACACATCATTATTACACACTACACGCACCACTCTACACAATACAACAACACTCTAACATCAACATCATTCTACCACTTACACGCACCACTCTACAAATACCACACCACTCTACACCTACACCATCATTCTACACATACACGCACCACTTACACAATAACACACCACTCTAACAATACACACATCATTCTACACCTACCACGCACCGTCTACACAATACACACACCACTCTACACAATACACACACCACTCTACACACTACACACACCACTCTACACAATACACACACCACTCTACACAAAGGCACAACTCATTCTACACATAACGCACCATCTAACAATACACCAAACCACTCTACACATACACACATCATTCTACACACTACACGCACCACTCTACACAATAACACACCACCTAACACAATGTACAAAGCATTCTACACACTAACAAGCACCATTACCAATACACACACCACTCTACACAATGTACACCATCATTTACACACTACACACACCACTCTACACAATACACACACCACTCTACACACACACACACCACTCTACACAATACACACCATTTTAAACAAGTTAAAATCATTAGTGTTGTTTTCCTTTAATAGTTTTAATAAATAATTTCTAATCGAGTTTATGGACGAATTGCTGTAATTCCTGTAGTTTGAGTGTTAGGAGCTCCGTCTGAATACACTCATTTATGTCTCGTGTGTCTCTGACTCATTTGGGGCGAATGTTCTGGTAGGATTAGTGTGTTGGACTGGGATGAAGTGAGAAATAATGATTACTAATTGAATCTTTTTGTAGCTTTAACAATGACTGTAGTTAAACAGTGAAAATTCTTTAGTGGGATTTTAATTTCATTCTTTCTTTCTGTATCGACCACAAAAACATCGGCCAAATCAGTGTTTTAATCGTTTACGGTCTTTGTTCTATTGGTATTTCTCTAAATTCACTCCAATCTTTCGAAAAGAAATTCTTTCCAAATAAAACCATTCCAGTGTCAGGATACAATTTTATCAACTAAATATCACAATCTACGCTTTAATCCAGTATTGTGCAGCTCTAACACGTGTGTGTGTGTGTGTGTGTATATGTGTGTGTGTGTGTAGGACCTGGAATACTGCAGCAGCAGTTGTTGAAGCTTCAGAAAACACAGATACAACCAACATGACAGGTGCAGCAGGGAAACGACTCCAAAGACTCCAAGTGACGCGCGCACCTGATACAGGACACAACTGACATCCTGAACCAACTCACAGGTAACCCAACCACACACACATACACACACACACACACACACACACACACGCACACAGACACACAGGCACACACAGACACACACACACACACACACAGA
>VCAZ01000495.1:0-25974 GCA_005784505.1 Bagarius yarrelli | reverse complement strand
GTATGTGTGTATAGTGTGTATAGTGTGTATAGTGTGTATGCAGGTATAGTGTGTATAGTGTGTATGCACTGGTCTATGTGTATAGTGTGTATAGTGTGTATAGTGTGTATAGTGGGTATAGTGCAGCTGGACACACTTTATTCCGGTTTTGTGCGTTTCTGTAAAAAAAAAAAAAAAAAAAAAAGTTCGGTTTGTGTGGCAATAAGAAGGGGGGGGGGTGGACGACTCACTTGGTTACTATAGCAACAAGATCAGCCTTCAGCCGAGACTCGGGCGCGAGCGGCGCTGAGCTTTTGTCCGCCTCAAAGAAATTGAGGAGGAAAATTTCCCCCAGGAGCGATTCACATCGACGGATTCACAAACTTTAAACTGAGTTTCACCCAAACCGGACAGCATGAGTCGCAGCAAACGGAGCGCTTAGAGAGGTACAATAAACCACTGCACTTTATCTATTTTTTGTTGTTTTTTCTTTTCTCCGAATTCCCGAGGTTTCGGCTGTATGTGTTGTAGTTTATGTGAAAGCGGTCAGGAGCTGATTTACCTCAAAAAGCAGATTATAGATGAAAGACACGCGAATACGCGACGGTTGTTATGTTAATCTGTGTTTATGTTTGTTAAAAGTTTGAGTTTATAAATTAAGCGTTGTTTGCGTTGATTTCTCAGTCATCACGCGGAGATGTGGAGTATCATGCGCATGCGCAGGCCAAACTGCTGTATACTATGGGGTAATTTTCTGAAACTTTGAAGTATTTATCCCACAATAATCAATAATTCGAGTTTTTATTACTTATTTAAGTATGTTTATGTTATGATGTATGTTATATATTCCTGGATATTCCTGAGTACAGAGTCATCTCAGCATCATTTTTATTCCGGAGAGTGTTTATACTTGGGTGCAGGTGTGTGGTGTGTGTGTGTGTGTGTGTGTGTGTGTTAATGTGTGTAGGGAAAGTAAAGCTTTAATCCGAAAGCCCCCTTGCAGCTGCAGAACCTTTTTTTTCTTCTTGAACTTTGTGAACAAGTGGTCTTTTGTGTGAGGAGAAACAATGAGCTTTTCCTTTCTTCTGATTGGTTGGGATCGGCAGCTCGGACATGCAGCTCTTCTGTTCTCCGTCCAGCACTCGTCTGATACAGACGAGGACAAGATGTCACCAGACACTGAAACTGCTACCGAATACTGATCTGGACATTTTTCTGATCTTTAGTCTAAGACAGTTCTGAAGAGTTAGCGCCAGTATTATAGAGCGCTATAGAGATCAAATAATCGACTGATAAAAAAACAACTTTTCTGTCCAATCAAAAGCCCCTTAGAATGAGTAACCTCAGGCAAGTGGTGGCTCAGATGATTAAGGCGCTGAGTTGTTGATCTAAAGACCGGGAATTAAACCCCATCACCGGCAGCCAGCCACTGTTGGGTCCTTGAGCGAGACCCTTAACCCTTCCTGCTCCAGGGGGCGCTGTGTCATAGCTGACCCTGAACTTGACACCAACTACTAAGATTAGATATGCAGAAAGAATTTCAAACGTTTATGGACAAAAAAGGGACATTTACAGAACATCGTCCGGGGGTGGGGGGGTGGTTAGGTGGGGGGTGGTTAGGCGCGGCTCAAATGTAGCAGCTCACGATTAAACACACACTGCCTTCAAAATCACATACTTTCATACTATATAGTATGTGGGACGAATCTTTAGTATGTGTAAATCAGTGTGTGATCTGTTCCTCTCCCCCGGATTCTAAAGTACACATACCATGGACGCTTTACTGCCCCATAATCCCACGGGAGAGAGAGAGACGACTGCAAAATATGCCAAAATGGTGGAAAGAAAGCGGCGACAATGAACAATGTTTTTATCCTGAAGTAACTTTAAATACTTTTCACTGTAGTTAAATTTCACTCGTTCATCATCATCCAACTTTAAACATTAACACACTTTATATTCACACTGCTGTGATGGTTGGACTGCTAATTGGAAGATCAGGGTTCGATTCCAGCACACCACTGTCGGGCCCCTGAGTGAGGCCCCTAACCCTCAGTTGCTTGGTTGTATAAATGAGATAAATGGATAAGAACGTCTGAGAAACGCTGGTTGATTTACAGCATTATTTCTTAAGCAGAGTATAAAATCTAATGTAAACAATCAGAAACTTATTGAGGTGATTAGAAAATGTCGTTACACTGTCTGCCTCTGGGGGTAAATGTATATGTGGAATTATGGGATGGAGCTGTGATTTCTGAAAGCTTTTGCATGAATGTGGATTCGTGGCTTCCCCTGCTAGTGTTTAAAATTGACTCTGGCCAGTGTTTTACTGTTAAAGGACCCTAAACCTGACTGTACTAAACCAAACAAACTGATGATGGCAGGGAGTATTAACCAATCAGAGGGAGAATAGCATGATGGTGGGTGGGACGGATTGCGTGAATGCTGAACAACCCCAAAATACAGGTTAAACTCCGTCCCGTATTGATTTAAACCGGGACGCTCTATATAATTCTCAAATACGGGACGATTCTGTATTTTAAGGGACGGGTACTTTGCTATTCTATTCTTCCCCCCATCTCTTGTCCTGATACCCTTTTCCATCCGTGTTTCAATGGCTGGATATTTTTTTATGTCTATACAATGGCGGTGGCGTGCAACCCTGAATCGATCCTTTACACTACACTAACTCTCAATACTCATAATCCACGTCGTCTCAGATTAAAGTCTTCCTGGTTTAAGAGGACAGGAAATCCTTCACAGCTGAAACAACTCTTTACTATTGTTATAAGTTCTTTATATTTAGCTGGCTCGCTGTGTTTTGATTGGACGGGGGGGGGGCATAGTGTGAGTTTTGAATGTTGTGTAACTCAATGAGCGAGCCTTAAATTCGACCTTCTGTGTGAGATGGACATACATCCTGAACTGGGTTTCATCAGGACTTTAAATCCCGGTTCTATCCCATCTATTCTATCTTCATGTGGAATAAAGCGCTTGACATACAAATGTCTTTTGCCAGAATTCGTCCCATATTCTCTCAGTTCTGCTTTACATTCCAGCATCTGCTGTGCAGTTGTGACGTCAGTATGATTACGCTACCCTAAAGCCGTAAATGATGACGAATGGGAAATCTTTGGTGTTTGAGCTTTGTCCTGAATTAGACATCAGAGCTGAGCCGAACACTCATTTGTCTTTCAAACACACTTTATACTCGAACCAGTGACGACTTGCTCTGGGAGATGAAAAGTTGAGCTCATGATTGCCTAAACCTGAAGCACAAGCAATTGTTAAATTATTTTGTAGCCGGTAGGACGAGGCGTGTCGTATCTCGTCCCGGGCTAAAAACAACAGTTTTGTAAGGCGCTGTGGAATGTGAATGAAGTGTGTGATCAAGTAATGAATGAAGAAAAGGTTATCGCAGCTGAACTCTCTAGAGTCTGTGTGAATGCCGTGTTTCAAAGTGTAAGGAATAAGTGTCTCTCATTTCTACTTCAAGCTTTAGTCTCATTTCAGTGTTTTGGGGTTTTATTCTAGCATAAAAAGACTTATTTAGGTTTGGGATCCTATCTGAACACTATTTCAGAGATTTCAGATTGAGTGTGTGTTGTTATAACTGATTATGTGAGTAATGTTCACCGTAAACAGTAACAGTGTTAAGATGAATCTCTCATTTGGCTGTGTTTGTCTTCCTCCAGTATAAGTGAACTTTGTAACGTCAGTCAGTCGTGTCGTTGTCCCATTTAACGCCGCCGCCTGATTTAACTGTTTATCAAGCAGGAAATATCACTAAATCTGGGTTACACTATGTTAAAAATAAAACTATAACCATAATATATAAACTTTTGCCAGATAACAGGAAGGGTTGTTAAAAGGAAGTAAATGAAGACGCTACAATAATTACTGTAGCTCTGATTCTGTTCATTAAAGTCCACGGGTTTCAGTGACTGATGGTGTCAGCTGATCATCAGGAAGAGTCCAGTGTCCAGTAGATGATCAGAGCTGATGTTTTCCTCCTGTAAACTCAGTGTGGGATTTTAGCAAGGAAATGATTTACCGCTTTTATAGTAGAAATCTTCATTTCATGTCCTCTGGACTTACATCACACAGCATCAGCGGGTAGTGGATCATTATTGTTATAGTTTATTTATTTTAAGCATATGAACAGTGTATTAGACTGATGTACCTGATAGCGGTGTCAGAATCAGTAAATCTGTAGTTTAAAGACCCCAGGAAAGAAAAAGGGGTGTGAAACTCACTGTGGATTTTAGTTACTAAAAACTTTATCGTACCCAAAACCTGGAAATTAATCAACGTCCACCATAGAAATGTGCAGTGTCACAATCATTCAACATGCAGTGTAACATATAAACACACCTGCCGTCACACTGGACAGCAACACACACTTTATTTTAATTTGATTTGATTTGATTGGCTTTGTTCTTTCTGACTTTGCTGTAGATGTTGGTGTTATTCTGAGCCTAAACACTGAAACGGATTGGTGTCAAAAGGATCTCAGCATTATAGAAATGTAAATCTACATGCAATGGTCTGCTGAGCCAATAGAAAACAAGTAGGCGGGATTAATATTTTACATTTACATTTCCGGCATTTAGCAGACGCCCTCATCCAGAGCGACGTACAGTTTTGACCTCATTTATACAATTGAGCAATTGAGGGTTAAGGGCCTTACTGGAGGACCCAGCAGTGGTAAATTGTTGGTGCTGGGGGAAAAAACCCACAGTCTTCCGGTTAGCAGTTCAACGCCTTAACCACTGCGCTAGCATTTCTTTCACTTTTGTTTAGTGAAGAAAACAGATACTGCATCCAAAATCTCATCCTTCTATACTGTATAGTGTGTAGTGTGTAGTGGAGTGTGTGAAGTGTGTAGTATATCTGAATCTTTTAGTATGTGTATATTAGTGTTTGTCTTTCCTGGATGATCTACTCTTTCCACCCGGATTCTGAAATACACACACGATGAACGCTTTACTATCCCATGATCCGGCGGGCAAAAGCAGCGGCGCAGCGACTTTACCGGAGTTTAAAGTAACTTTAATACTTCAGGATAAAAACATTGTTCACTGCAGTTACATTTCACTCCTTTAATAGCACTTTAAATTCACACTGCTGTGACGCCGTAGGTCATGTGATTAATATCAACATGGAGAATATAGAACAAGCCAATCAGACTATAGAACACTTTATCATCAGGAAGTGCAGACTAACCCAAAGTGTAAGAGTTAAATAGTGCGGGATGTTCGGATCAGTTTTCTGAATTTATCCCAGGAGCTCCAGCAGATGAGGAGTTACTGATTTGTACACACAGTAATGAATCAGCTCTTTCACACTGTGCTTTTAGTCCAATGGTTTCACACAGTTTAACTTTAAACCTATGAAATGAAGATTATTCATTGTGTTAAAAAAATTAGAATGAGTGTAAACAGCTGAATGTAATGGAAGAAATGGCATGAAAACACCTTCAGGAATTGGTTCCATCTGGTATCTTCAGTCAGACTTCTTGTTTGTTGAGTGTACAGCTGCTGTGAGACGTGACTGCCTGATTCACACCAGGAAAAAAAGACAGAAAAAAAAAAAACGCTGTGAAGATCATTGGAGTCCAGAAAATTAGCTCTGCTTCCTGCTTGGGTTCAGTCATCATTCTCAGAAACAGACCTCAGCAGCTTTCGGCTTAAAAATACAAAAAAAAGTCTCTGTTGGTGTGGTGGACGGATCAGACATGCTCCAGCACCAGGGATTTATCCAGGTGGACAGATGTTTAAAAACCCTGAAACGCAGACGGAACTCATCTTATCCTTTCTCTCCTTCGTCTAAACACGAGCCTCTCAGGTGATGATGGCAGCTTTAACCCCGCACAACATCCAGCACCTCTGCACGGTTCCTTGATGAGGAACATATGACAGAGTCTCCAATGTGATGTCTGATATTTATGTGGTGATCTAGCCGTAGCTCTCACAGGGGTTAACTGTGTCGGAGCTGTGAGGAGAAAGAGCAGAGACAGATGATCCGTGGAAAACAAAGTGGTCTCAGGTGAAACACAGAGTCTACAGAGTTTATGAGGTGTACAGTGGGTCAGGTTCTGCTGCTGGTTCCGGTTCTGCACTTAATGACACCCAAGACTGTATTGAAAAATGTTGAGCATTAAAACTACTGCGCATATTTAACCACAGACATTTATTTCAAAAAGTCATCTCTTATTTTATCTATTTGTAATTTTAGTTTAAGGTTTGTTAAACGTCTTCTGTCCTAAAGATGTGGGAAAGTTTCGGAGTTCCACCTGCGTCTGTTACAGAGCACTGACCGCAGAACCTCCTCAGACCGGACGTGCATTTAACTCAGTTTACCATTAATAATCCATCAGTCGTTATTTTTGTAAACTTATTATTACTATTATACTGATTTATTACGACTAAACAAAATGCGCTGTTCGGGTTGCAGTAAATTTGTAGGATTGAGTGTAAATTTCAGCAGCTCAACACACGCCGTGTAAAACTGTTCAACTTCACTTTGATGAAGATCATTAGAGAAATTATTTACACACACACACACACACACACCACACACACACTCACACATTTTGGCTAAAGTATGACAGACAATAGTGCATTAGTACATTCTTAAGATAAGAAACAAGGAAGCGCAATTGGTGACACAGTCGTTAAGTTGTGGGCGGGTCTTTCTGATGATTGGTCAACATTGCAGGAAACTTCTCTGTTCATGTTGCATTATTAGTTTGGTTAATGATGAAACACTAAAGGGACTGAAACTTAACTCGGATTAAGTGTCTATCCTCTGCTTTTCATTGTAATTGTTGACACACATATTCACTGAGTGTTGATTTAAAGTGTGAGTAATGTGAACAGGTTTAGTGATGTGTGTTTGTGAAACGCAGGCGTTTATTGGTGTCACATTAATCCTTTCCTGTGAAACGCAGCTCGCGGTATCAGTAAAGGTTCTCGGAGTCCTCGCTTTTTCACGCTCTTCCCATTTTTCTAAACTGATTTGATGGACAGCACAAATATTAGTGCATTCCTCAGAGGGTCAGTTACGCTGTCCTGCAGTCTTGTCCTGACCCCGGGACATTCCACTCCTCCCTCACTCTTCTCACACACTTGTCACTTACTGAACATTCGCCCGAGCCCCCGATAAGCCCGTTTACTTTTTAACCACTTTTCCTCTCAAGGACATTTTTACAGACAAAGAGGTTTTCTTCTCTCGGTGTGAGAAAGCCAGTGAATCAGAAGAACTGAGACTGTTAAAGAACATTCCCTGCAGAGCCTCCGGCTCTCTGGAGTTTATCCTGTAAGGATGAGTCATTTTCACTGACAGGAATTTACTCCGTCTGAAGTTTTAGTGTTTAATAATTCTGAAGCTCTTGCATTGATTTTTACGGCTCTGAGGTGGAATTTACTAAAGCGGAATGACTGAAACTCATGAATCATTTATTAAATCAGGGAAAATCAAGCGCTCGGTAGAAAACGTCAGGATGCAGCGGGTATAAAGGGAAGCGGCAGACACACTTGGAGTTGCATTAACTGAGACTCAAAGCACACCCATAACCTTAAATGTTAACTGGCAACCCGATACGCAACAACCCACGCAAACTATTTCCTGTACGGTGAGTTCTCCTGTACGGTGAGTTCTCCTGTACGGTGAGTTCTCCTGTACGGTGAGTTCTCCTGTACGGTCTCCGTACTGTAGGGTGAGTTCTCTGTAGGGTGAGTTCTCCTGTACGGTGAGTTTTCCAGTAGGGCTCTTGTACGGTGAGTTCTCCTGTAGGGTGAGTTCTCCTGTAGGGTGAGTTCTCCTGTAGGGTGAGTTCTCTCTGTACGGTGAGTTCTCCTGTACGGTGAGTTCTCCTGTACGGTGAGTTCTCCTGTACGGTGAGTTCTCTGTAGGGTGAGTTCTCCTGTACGGTGAGTTCTCCTACAACATTAGTCAAACAAAGAACCAATAGCAGTTATGACGCAATTACTGCTACAACTTCAAATCAGATGCTGAAATGAGTCTGGTGGACAGAACAGTTGGATATGAAACTTATTGAGGCATATCATGAGCAAACTTACTGCTACAGATCGCTTCTGTTTGCTGCTCGTTACTGTCTAATGCAGAGGTGGGTCTCGGTCCCGGAGGGTCGGGGTGTCCTGCACAGTTCAGCTCCAACCCTAATTAAACGCACCTGAACCAACTAATCAAGATCCTGAAACTCACAGGTAGGCGTGTTGAGGCTAAACTCTGTAGGACACCCCAACCCTCTGGGACCGAGATTGTCCCAGCTCATCACACTCTGAGGAAAACACACTATTCATCCTTTTCTTTATCGTTGAGCTCACGGCCCATGATTGACGGGTGTCACTGTTGTTGGAGAGGGAGAGGGAGAAAAGACCCCTCCCACCCAGACAGCACGGCCAGACACAGTGTTTCACAGTCTGCTACTGTGTGGAAGGAAATTGCAGTCAATTTTACAAGGAATTGTAAAGTGTATTTGTGTTTTGTTTATATGTGGACACATAAATTGTGACATCCGAACACAATTATAAACCGTTTGCATTTTATTTTGTGAAAAACAGTGACTGAATTAAAAACCGCTTTTGTGTTTGCATTTCCTTAAACTGAAACCTGTCAATCAGTGTCGGAGGCGGGACTATACTGAAGTGGAGTGACCGATATCTTCTACGAATAATCCCCTCAGATCCTCTGAACAGCCGTGCAGCTGATCACATAATCAACCACATATCGCATAATAATCATCTCTACTGGGACGTCCGTTAAAGGATGTTCTGCTCTTTAAGTTGTTCTGCCTGTTAGACACACTTCACTGAGGTTGGTGAGGACCACATTACTTCTGTTCTAAGAGGAAATCTGTGGAGTGTGAACAGTCATAACGTCCTTCACCAATTACCTGTGGTGTTCAAATCATTCGGCAGGATTTATCCTTTTTTCTCTTTTTCTGCTACAGGTTACAGGTTTCTCTCTTGAGGGGTGTGAGGACGGTTTATATCCTCGGTGCAGTGTGTTTCTTCTTCACCTGTATTTTTAATAAGCGGATGTGGTAACAGTTGTTACATTTACAGCATTTGGCAGACGTGGTTATCCAGAGCGACTTACGTTTATTTCATTAATACAACTGAGCCAATTAGGGGTTAAGTGGCAAGCTGTGGTCCTAGAAATCTTCCAATTAGCGGTCCAACACCTTAACCACTGTGCTACCACTGTAATATGCTGGTGAAGACTGTGACTGTGTTTTTGTGTTTATGAGTGTAATGAGAAGTTAGGACAAATCAAGCAGGTTATGAATCAGTTATAAGTGCAGTGAGGCAATCTGTTCACAGGGGATAAACAAAAACTCCGTCAATCCGTTTGTAGAACAGAGACTGAGAAATCAGTGTGAGTTTACGGTAGACACTGTCATGTCCTGGTTAAACAGTTAATCTGGTTCTGTCATCTGTTCACTGCGTCACGACATCCACCTCTCTGTGGTTCTAAAGTGGGTGCAGCTCCAGCACTTCCTGTTGTTGCTCTGTATCTGTGAAAGCAGGACTACTACTGCGTGTGTGTGTGTGTGTGTGGACGCACATATTAAAAAAATGTGTCAGACTGGTTATAACTGTGCCATAGGCAGATGTTAGATAATAAAGCTCTATAGGTTTGTGATGAAGATGATGAGGATGATGATGATGATGATGGATAATTAATCGTTAACAATTTTGTCCATCATAATTATGTACAGTAAATCGATTGGTGGTTTCCACTGGTGGAAACTGAATGGAACGGTACTGAACTCATTAACACACGTTACACCAGTGTGGATTTACCCTCTGATCCACCTCTTAATACCACCACTGTCACATCGCAATTATAGAAACACATCAATACTAAACAAACACACAATATATGACAATGTAGCTCAGTGATTCTGATCGTGTTTAGAACAATAGAGAAGGACGGACTGACCCGCACTGCACAACACTGCATTACACACACACACACACACACACACACACACACACACACTGTTTTGTTCCAATTACACTGACTTTTTTCTCTTTTAAAGTTGACCAATCATCGTTAACTTTTTTGTTTCTTTCTTTCTTAAACGGTTTAACACAGCGTGCATTGTGCTGCTGAAATTTACGCTTAATCCCACAATTTTATTTCATTTTATTCCTTATCTGGGCCACGCCAGTGTGTGTGTGTGTGTGTGTGTGTGTGTGTGTGTGTGTGTGTGTGTGTGTGTTTGTAAAAAATATCTAGACTTTATTACAGATCTGACAGGAGAACACTGAATTCTTACTCTGTACACTGCCAAATGTTTTCACTCCTAATGTATTTCTTAATAAATGTCCTGGGGCAGATGTGTTCTATCATTTAATCACATTGAACTCTAATAAAAGGGAATAAAGTGTGATTATTGTGATGAGTGTCACCCGGCCGCTGTCACTGAGTCATTCTGCTTTTCTCTCCCCATTTTTCCCATCATTATGACAGCTCTGAATCCGCAAGCACAGGATGTTTATGTGCTGTAGGTGTGAGCGGTGGTGCAGGGTGAGCGGTGGTGCAGGGTGAGCGGTGGGACAGGGTAAGCGGTGGGACAGGGTAAGCGGTGGGACAGGGTAAGCGGTGGTGCAGGGTGGGAGGTGGTGCAGGGTGAGCTGGGTAAGCGTTGGTGAGCGTTGGTGCAGGATGAGTGGTGTTGCAGGATGAGTGGTGTTGCAGGATGAGTGGTGGTGCAGGATGAGTGGTGTTGCAGGATGAGTGGTGGTGCAGGATGAGAGGTGGTGCAGGGTGAGAGGTGGTGCAGGGTGAGCTGGGTAAGCGTTGGTGCTGGATGTGCGGTGTTGCAGGATGAGAGGTGGTGGTGCTGGGGTGAGCGGTGGTGCAGGGTGAGCGGTGGTGCAGGGTGAGCGGTGGTGCAGGGCAGCACAGGTTTAATGCCGCTCTGTGTTTGTACAGCTGTTCATCCTTTAACAGACAAATGGAAATATCCAGGTTGTGTATTAGTGTGCGGAGCGCGATGTCAGGGAGCAGAGACAATGTTTGGGGAAAAGTTTTACCACCGATTTATCGTTGTTTTTACAGAGACTCTATATTTAAACTATATTTTGGGCTTCCAAAAGCCACTTTGAGTTCATTTTATAATATCTGTAGTGATAAACGCTCACAAAGTGTCTAATCTTTAGCAGTAAAACAGAACAACAACAACACAGACTGTAAGATATGGAAATTAATCATTATCATTCATTATTAGTTAATATAAGATTATACATGTATATTATCTGTGAAATACACACGAGCGATGCAGCTGACGATTACATACAGCTTTATTTTATTGTTTAAACAGTACAGTTGGAAATTCTCGCCCGCGTTCTTTCTCATAAAACTTCATAAATACATGTTTACTGCTTTCTTTTTTAAGGTCATTCAGAACAAGTGACACAAAGCAGCCAATCAGGTTCCAGTCTGTAAATGTAGCACGTACAGAACGTGGTCTGTGTAGGATAGGAAGGGTTTCTAATGCTTTTCCACCGGCGAGCGGGATGGTGCTGGAGCTGGAGCTTGACACACACACACGGGGAAGTGTGTAAAACAGTGTGGTGAGATTGGACCAGCTGCGTTCTATGATTTAGACACAGGAGAAAGAGTTGAGGGTCGCAGAGCTGAAGATGTTACGGTTCTCTTTGGGAGTAATGAGGTTGGACAGGATTAGGAATGAGCACATCAGAGGGACAGATCATGGTGGGCGTTTCAGGTAAGACAGTAAGAGAGGACAGATTGAGATGGTTTGGACATGTGCAGAGGAGGTAAAGTGGAAATATCAGTAGGAGGCTGTTGGACATGAAGCTGCAGGAAGAAGATAAAGAGGAAGACCAAAGAGGAGGAATATGAATGTGATAAATTAGGACATGAAGTTAGTGTGTGTGTGTGTGTGTGTGAGTGAGTGAAGAAGATTGTAGAGAATAGAGAAGGGGAGGAAGATGGTTCGCTGTGGGGACCCCTGAAGAGAACAAGAAGAAGAAGAAAAGTGCAAATATAAAACGTGTGTGTGTGTGTGTGTGTGTGTGTGTGTGTGTGTGTGTGTGTGTGTGTGGTGTTCGTTTAAAAAAGGTGATTTTCAGATGTAAAATAGATCATAGAGATTTATTAATTCAGGAATTTTACTCTTTGCATAGATGTATTGACTCAGCCTCATTTGACTCACAGATTTACTGACTCAGATTCACTGACTCAGACTCACAGATTCACCAGCTCAGACTTACAGACTCACTTGTTCAGACTTATGGATTCACTGACTCAGATTCACTGACTCAGACTCACTGACTCAGACTCACAAATTCACTGATTTAGACTTACTTGACTCACTGATTCACTGGCTCAGCCTCACTTGACTCACAGATTGACTCTGGTTGTTCTCTGTCGTTCTGTTCTATCCTCCTGCAGTTCTGCTGAGGAAACCCCTGAACTGTGTTTTTTGTTTTTACACACAATCAGATCAGTTGTGAGGATTTTATTGTGCTGCCTGTGACCCGCTTTCTGTGTTATAGACTGGAATTATTTTTAACAGCTTTTTAATTTCTTATGCTGTGGTTGGCAGGGTGAGCCGACTGAGGGAGGAGATGACGGCCAACAAGAACTCAAAGGCCACACCCAAAGCAGGAGGGGCTAAAACCCAGCAGCAGATTCCTGACAGGTGAGAATCACACAACACCTGCAGAAAGTTTCAGTCAAGATGCAGAGGGAAGTTTTTCCATTGCTGTTGTTCTGTTTTACCACTAAAAGATCAGACACAGATTCACTGAACTCGTCCTCACTTGACTCACAGATTCACTCGTCCTCACTTGACTCACAGATTCACTCGTCCTCACTCGACTCACAGATTCACTCGTCCTCACTTGACTCACTTGACTCACAGATTCACTGACTCGTCCTCACTTGACTCACAGATTCACTCGTCCTCACTCGACTCACAGATTCACTCGTCCTCACTTGACTCACAGATTCACTCGTCCTCACTTGACTCACAGATTCACTCGTCCTCACTTGACTCACAGATTCACTCGTCCTCACTTGACTCACAGATTCACTCGTCCTCACTTGACTCACAGATTCACACAACACCTTCAAAAGGTTTCATTTAAGATGCAGAGTGAAGTTTTTCCATTGCTGGATTCCTGGAACATGTTAAAGATTAAACAACCGTGACATGTTTGGACAGTAGGAAAATACGAGCTGACTAGATGAGGTGGTAGACTACTGATGGGAAGATTGTGGGTTTACTACCCAGAACCATCCAATCTGCCTTTCTTAACCCTTAACTACTCAGACGGGTAGAATAAGATAAAGGACAGAAATGTAAGTGAATATTGACATGCTGGAGTTGCTCATGTTTCAGTCATGCAGCTACTGAAAGCTCCACATTCAGATCAATGAAATCACCTGTGTGTAGTTCGCATCCCTAAAGTTTTACAGCAATGCCCCCCGGGGGTGTAACTCTTAGTGATCTCTGAGTATTGATGTGTGTGTCATGTCTGGGTTAAATCCTCACACTGAAACTCTTTTATATCACTTTTTATTTTCTGCTGGAAAAACACAAGTCATCTTTATTGTTGTGGAATCAATACCTGTTTAAATACACACACACACACACACACACACACACACACACACACGGATCGTGTTTCAGTTGACATGTTACGGCAGTTTTCCTGTCGCAGCTGAGAGCTTTAGAGTAGATGTGGAATCTTTAGTGCTCATTTTTCTCTGTGGAACTTAATAACTTTAATCGTTATAATGAAACACAGAATAGAACAACCCAGAATATCTGTGGAATATCAGCCATCATTAAAATGATCCAATGATTCACTTCAGATTTTAAAACTAGATTTTTAATAAAGCTGCAGTTATTTTACTTATTAATCAGATGTTTATAATTCTAGCAGAACTTCAGCAAATGAATTTAGATGTTCCTGGAGTTCTTACGGTAAAAGTTTGTTTGTGTTCTGTAGTGTATTTAGATGATAGGTGTGTGTGTGTGTGTGTGTGTGTTCAGGTGTTTGGTAATGTGCCATTTACACAGGTATCCATGTGCACTACACACACCTTGTATTACACAGTGATTGTTCTGTTCATTATTGTCAGCAGATGTTTTAAGGGTGTGGCCAGACATCATCATCTGTAGGTCACATGACTAGAAACTAAAAGCCCCGGAAGCTCCAGTTCTCTGCCCTTTTCCCTCCTGGTCTGGATTTCATTGTTATACTGAAGAATGAACACAGACGCTCTTTTCACACAGGACAGAATTTACCCTCGAGTCACTTCGAGGGTAAATACTTTGACGCAGTAAATACCACCAGGAGTTATTTCTACTGCACATTTTAGAGGGGAAAAAAAACGCAAGAATTTTTTTTGTTCACACAAAAATAATGACATGCCACACTTTAAGATGAAAAAAAAACTAATCCTGTCTGCACAGGGTTTAAGAAGAACATGTCCATCCACATGTCCTCTGTAACGTTCTCACTGTTAATCTCTGTGAGTCTGTATAGGACAATGAAACAGATGTACGCTGAAGGACAATACAGCCCCAGTGTTGTGTTCTGTAGATGAGGAGATATTTAAAATCGTTGCAGTTTGACATTTGGGGAACTTTATTCTGAAATTGTTCAATAGTTCTTACAGGGACTTAAGGAAAATATTCACAGCACTTCACTTTTTGCACAATGTTGAGTTACAGCCCATAAACCCCATAATGACAAGGTGCAAACATTTAGTTTCAAATCTTTGCAAATTTATTAAAAATAAAAAACAAATACTTAAATATTCACAGCCTTTGCATAAAACTCACAACTGCGCTCTGGTGCCTCCTGTTTTCACTGATCATCCTTGAGATGTTTCTACAGCCTGATTGGAGTCCACCTGTGGTAAATGAAGTTGATTGGACCTGATATGGAAAGGCACCTGTCTGTATAAGGGCCCACCGTTAACAGTGCAGGTCAGAGCACAAACCAAGTCCACGTAATTGTCTGTAGACCTCCGGGACAGGATTGTATAAAGGCAGAGATCTGGGGAGGGTTACAGAAACATGTTTGCAGTATTGAAGGTCCCGATGTGCACATAACTGGAGGAAGTTTGAAACCACCAGGAGAACTCTTTCTAGAGCAGGCCACTCGGCCAAACTGAACAATCGGGTAGAAGATTGCTTAGTCAGGGAGATGACCAAGAACCAGATGGTCACTCTGACACAGCTTCAGCGTTTCTCTGTGGAGAGAGGAGAAGATTCCAGGAAAACAAGCATCTTTTCTATGCTCCACCGTGAATACTTTAGTATACTTTAGGAGTTTATGAGATTTGATGTAGATTTTACTCAGCATCCAATAGAATTGGAGGTTGAAATAACAGGTACATGAGTTTTTCCACAAACAGTTGGACGACTGAAACTGAAATTTTTGTGGCCTCTGAATTGAGTCACGGATCAATAGCTCTAGATTCGTGTGTCTTTTAATGTGTGTGAGTTAGTGTGTCGCAGGACTTTCTCCTGGTACTCAAGCAGGAAATGCGCCTGTGGTCAACGTTCCCCTGGAACTCCAGGAGGAGCCGGATAAGCCCTGGCATGTCGCTGCAGCCTGTGTGTGGCCGGGCAGCTGAGCTTCTCCCATTCTGGAGAACTTCCCCTGGAGCGAGGATTGTTATTTCTGGCGCTTGTCACACTGTAGAGATGTGGGGTTCAGTTACCAAACTCTGCACTTAAACCATTCCGTGTGTGTGTGTGTGTGTGTGTGTGTGTGTGTGTGTGTGTGTAACGCAGAGCAGACGGAAACATTGTTGGAAGCGCTGATCGCGCTGCTCTTACACCGTTTTAATACATTTACATTTCTAGAATTCAGCTTACACACTTATCCAGAGTCATTTGGATTCTTTATATTATTTATTTTATACAAGTAAGCATTTAAGTGTTAAGGGCCTCGCTCAGGGGGCCCACAAGTGTTAGCTTGGTGGTCCTGGCGCTCCTGATCATCAGTCCACAGAGCTCTGACCACTGAGTAACCACTTACACTAGATTTCCTGTCAGTTAAAGAAGCTCTCCTGTGATAGGACCCGGAGTATTTCTACAGATTTTTGTGGTGGAATCTGGTTTCAATGCCAGTATGAGACTTTATTTATATATCTGCTCTTTCAGCAATACTCTTCATCCATCATGAGGACGTGGAGAAGAACAATCAGCCAAGCAGCCATTGTTAAAGGACAGACACACAGAACACCAAAACGAAGGACTTGAAATAAAATCCCAGGAAAAGTTCTTTATCTTTCTCTCTTTATGATATTGTAACGGCACAAATCCCACCAGGAGGATAAATCTGATTAGCAGCGTTTGCCCTGTTTGGACAGGATTATGTCCGAGCTTCATCTACACAAGGGTTCAGGTTTACAGAAGCTACTTTTTTTTCTTTTTTCTTCATTTTCTCGGAGAAGGATTTGGGCTGAATTACATACAGATGTTTCCCAACGTTGGGAAAAAATCTTGCAATGTTTATTCTTGTAGAATGTGAGTGTGTGTGTGTGTGTGTGTGTGTGTGTGTGTCAGCGCCCCTCCTGCAGACCTATAACACTTCTTCAATATCTGAAGGAAAACTGGATGTTTTAGAAGAGACGCCGGACCAAATAACGGAGGAAAACAAAGAAAAGACTTTTTTATTAAAGCCAAATCTCACAGACTGATTAAAGAAGCCGCTGTAGCAGGAGTGTAGTGGGTTTAATCCCCCTGGCTCTGACAAGCTAACACTGCCGGGCCCCTCAGCAAGGCCCTTAACACTTAACTGCTCAGATGGATTAAAAACACGAGATAAATGTAGGTCGCTGTAGATAAGAGCTTCTTTTGAAAGCCAGACCTGTAAAAGGTTGAATATTCTTTCTCCTGATTGGCTGACGTTGACTGTGTTCTTGTATTTCATCATCTGTTCCAGCGTATGACGAATGCGTTAGAATCTCTCTCTTTTTTGCCCCTGACGCTGTGCTGAGTGCTACAGGATTCTCAGCGAGATGAACAGAACATCATCCAGGATCTTTTCCTCCGCTGACTCCAGGCATAGAAAACCAGCAGCTTTAAATTTCCTATCCTTTCTGTTCACTTCTAAACTGATCCTAAATCTGTTTAATCATTTAAATACAAACCGGTGCATTAACACAAATTAGTTTGGTGCACAAAAGTAATGGCACCCTGTAAAACTCTGTACCCCTAACCCAGCGCACTTTGGCGTAGTAGCGTTCCAGCAGCTGTAGCGTTTCTCCTTCCTCCTAAAGAGGGTGGCGATGGTGAGGTGTTCAGCAATCTGCCTCAACCTGCAGGCAGTATCATGCCCCTGGCCTCATTCCAGCTCACACACACTCGTTATTCTAACTGCTGTTGGGACATCAGATCCGACTCTTGCGGTTTCACTCGGGTAAGCGTCGGGTTCCTGGAATTTTTCTATAAGGAAGTCTTTGCCTGATTTAAAATGCATGAAGCTGGAATAAATTAAAATTGTCCTAATCTTTTACCGCGAGGATTGTCTGATGAAGAGGCGGTGGCCGTCTGGTAATCTCTCCGACAGACATACGAAGCTCTGAGGGACAGTAGGTTTTTCTTACGGTTCAGGTTTCAGCTTTTTTCTGTGAGGTCTGAATAAAATTCACTTCGATTTATTTTAATTATACGGGTAAAAACTCTCACACAGGCGTTTTATTGAGTCGTGTTTGTTTTGGATTCACGTTGTTGCTGACGGAGTTCTCTTTGCCAAAGTTCTGTCAGATTGGTGTGGTATGTTCTGCTGATCATTTGACGAAGCTCATGCTGTGTGTTATTGAAAACATGTGTTTAGGGTTCAGTGTTTCAGCCTCTCTTTTTCAGTTTTCCTGCAACTCGGTGCAAAACAGAACGTTGTTTTTCACATGGAGATTTTTTTGCAATTTGTCCTTTCTCTGGTCGAGAACAATGCTACTAAGTGCAGGGGTCGGGTTTCTGACTGCTTTCTGCTTCTGTGTTCTTGTTGCAGGTGCCAGTCTGCATCTCCACCTCCTATTCTTTCTGCTGTAAAAGAACCGTCTCACTCTCAGTTCAGCGAGACAGAAGAAGGCGGTCAGCGGAGCAGATACGCAAAAGCGGACACAAAAGTCCATTCTCAGAGGAACTGGAGTCAGAAAACAGCTAGCCTACGTAGTGGCCCCCCACTTTTCACAGGGGCCCACGGCAGACTCACCAAGGCTAAGAGCATAGGCTGTCTGGAGAAGAAGCTCAGCATCTACAAGCCTCCCAGCGGAGAAGACAGAGCGCAAAAGGAGACCCAGCTTAAGGAACAACCCCCTGGAGGAGATCCAGTTTGTCCTGGACCTCTGAGCTGGAGTACGTTGTCTTTAACCGCCCCGTCCAGCAAGTACAGCCACCAACGCACTCTGTCACTCAGTCGTAACGGTACCGGGACTGCGTCTGCCACCATTCGTAAGAGGATCTCGGAATGGGAGGGTCGGAACGTAGCTCTTCCTAGGATGAGTCTGTGCTTGGAGAAAAGGCCTGGTGGTGGAAGCGAAGGCTGCCCCAGTCTCTTGTCCTCTCCTTGTAGCGAAAAAGCCTTTGACTTCAAATCTATGCGCAGGATGAGTTCTGCATTTTCTGAGTGTTCCTATCCAGAGACCGAGGAAGAGGACGGAACCTCGGATCGAGAGTGTAGCAGACGCTTCCAGAAGAGAGAGGGACAGAAGACATTAGTTCGGACTCTTTATCCTCGTAACGAAAAGTCCGCCGTGTTGAACCGGATACAAAAGATTGAGCAGGCTTTAAAAGAAAGTCCGTCTGCTCCTCCGAAGTATTTAAGCAACTGTTATGGTCTGGAGAAGTCGTTTCACCAGAAGAGTTTCACCATCTCGTCCCGTCATGAGGACTTGGACAGCACCTGCGATAGCAAACGGAGCAGCATCTGTTCCGTCGCCACAGAGCCTGACTTCACTTACCCCGGCTCTGAAAAACTCTCCAAGTTCAGACAGAGGTTCAGCATGGCCTCCTTCACATCTGATAGCCCGGACCTCCCCTGTGCACCTGGTCCACCTGTCGCACCTGGTCCACCTGTCCCACCCAGCGCTCCCGTCAACCCCTTACCCAAACCCAAGCGCACTTTTGAGTACGATGCAAACAGAAGCCAAAAAGACTCTACGCCAAGCAACGGAATACCTTTCACTCCTGACACTTTAAGCACCGATAAGACACCTGACAGCTCGTCTAAGAGAACACCTGACAGGTGAGACACCAACAGGACTTGTTCTGAGATGTGTGTGTGTGTGTGTGTGTGTGTGTGTGTGTGTGTGTGTGTGTGTTTGTAGCGCTGAATCAGGAGCTGTGTTATGAGGTTGGAGTAGATACATGCAGTGTTTAGCGTCTGTTAATTGCTGTTTTACAGAAAGGTTCTCTAAATTTTACACTCCATTTAGTAATAATGAGCTGAAGATAAAAGCTGCATCATTTATTTTAGAATTTCACACCCTCACTTACTCTCACACCTCTTCCATTTACACTCTCATCATTTCACACTTATTTTCACACTCACTCACTCACACCCTCACTTACTCTCACACTCTCATTCTCATTTACACTCTCACTCACACACTCACACTCACTCACTCACTCACTCACTCACACCCTCACTTACTCTCACACTCTCATTCTCATTTACTCTCTCACTCACTCACACTCACACACTCTCACTCACTCTCACTCACTCACTCACACTCACTCACTCACTCACACTTTCACTTACTCTCACACTCTCATTCTCATTTACACTCTCACTCACACACTCTCACTCACTCTCACACTTTCACACCTCACACTCTAACTCTCACTCACACTCTCACTCACACTCACACTCACACCTCTCACTTACACTCTCACACTCCTCACTTCACTCTCACACTCTCACTTACTCTACACACTCTCACCACTCACTAACACTCACACTCACTCACTCACTCACACCTCTACACTCTCACTCTCACACTCTCACTCACTCACACTCTCACTCACACACTCACTCACACTACTCACACTTTCACTTACTCTCACACTCTCATTCTCATCACTCTCTACACACTCTAACACTCACTCTCACTCGCACTCACACTCACACTCACTCTCTCACTCACTCACACACTCTCAACACTCACTCACTCACTCACACCTCACTCACTCACACTCACTCTTACACTCACTTACTCTCACACTCTCATCATCTTCACTCACTCTCACACACTCTCACTCACACACTCTAACACTCACTCACTCACTCACACTCACCTCACTTACTCCACTTCACATTCTCACTCACACACACTCTCACTCACTCACTCACTTACTCTCACACTCTCACTCTCCTTCTCATTTACACACTCTCACTCACACACTCTCAAACACTCACTCACTCACTCACTCACTCACTCACACTCCACTCACTTACTCTCACACTCTCATTCTCATTTACACTCTCTCTCTACACTCCCCACACACTAACACTCACTCACTCACTTACTCACACACTCATTTCACACTTACTCTCCACTCACTCACTCATCTCACACTCTCACTCACTCACTCACTCACTCACTCACTCACTCACACATTCTCTACACATTCTCATTTACACTCTCACTCACTCACTCTCACTCACACTCATTTACACATTCTCACACTCACTCACACACTAACACTCACTCACACTCACTCACTCACACCTCACTACACACTCTCACACTACACTCACTCACTCACTAACACTCACACTCACTCATTCTCTTTACACTCCTCTCTCACACTTCACTCACCCTCACTCACTCACACTCACACTCTTACACTCCTTTACACTCACTCACTCACACACTCTCACACTCTCACACTCACACTCTCACACACTCACACTTTCACTTACCTCACACTCTACCCATTCTCTCACACCACTCACTCTCACTCTCACTCACTCTCACTCTACACTCACTCACTCTCTTTACACTCTCACTACACTCACACACTCTCACTCTCACACTCACTCACTCACTTACTCTCACTCTCATTCTCACACTCTCACTAACACTCACTCACTCACTCACTCACTCTTCACACTCACTCTCACTCTCACTCCTCACTGGGCACTCACTCACTCACTCAACACACTCTCACACTCTCACACCTCACTCACTCCCACACTTCACTCCACACACTCACTCACTCACTCACTTATCTTACACTCATTTACACTCACTCACACACTCTAACACTCACTCACTCACTCACACTCACTCTCACATTCTCTTTACACTCTCACTCACACACACACTCTCACACTCACGCACTCACACCTCATTCTCATTCACTACACTACACTCTCACTCACACACTCTCACTCACACACTCACACTCACTCACTCACTCACACTCACTCTCACTCACACTCTTCACTCACTCACACTCACTCACTCACATTCTCTCTCACGTCATTCACTTCACACTCCACTCTCACTCACACACTCTAACACTTCACACTCACTCACTCTCTCACTCACTACGTACTCTCACTCACTCACCTCACTCACTCTCACACTCTCACTCTACACTCACTCACTCACTCACACTACACTCACACTCATTCTCACACTCCACTCACACACTCACACACTCTCACACTCTCACTCTCACTCACTCACTCACTCACACTCTCAACTCACACACTAACACTACTCACTCACACTCTCATTTCACACTCTCATTTACACACTCACACACCTAACACTCACTCACTCACTCACTCACTCACACACTCTCACTCACTCACTCACTCACACTCACTCACTCACACTCACACGTCACTCACCCTTTCATTCTCACACTCTCACTCTCACTCACTCACACACTCTATCACTCACTCACTCACTCACACTTTCACTTACTCTCACACTCTCATTCTCATTTACACTCTCACTCACTTACTCACACTCATTCTCACACTCTCAACACTCACTCACTCACTCACTCACTCACTTCACTCACCACTCTCACTTACACTCTCTCACAACACTCTCTACACTCTCAACTCACTCACACTTCTCACTCACACTCACTCATTTACACACTCACACACTCTAACACTCACTCACTCACTCACTTTCACTTACTCTCACACTCTCACTCTCATTTACACTCTCACTCACACACTCACTCACTCACTCACTCACTCACACTCTCACTTACTCTCACACTCTCTCACCCTCACTCACCTCACTACTCACTCACTCACCACTCTCACACTCTCACTTCACTCTAACACTCACTCACTCACTCACTCACACACTCTCACTCACTCACACACTCTAACACTCACTCACTCACTCACTCACACTCTCACTTACTCTCACACACTCATTCTCACTCACTCAGAAAGATTTATCTCTGCAAATAATTACGATCCACAAAATTCCTAATGATCAGTTATCAGTTATTCATTAATCATTAATTACTCTCACTTTCTCTCTCGTGAGTATCTCATAAACCCTCTGAAACTGAAACTTCCTCTGGGGCTGTGATTGATTAGCGAGTGTCACAGTGAAGAGCTCTACAGAGACCCGGAGGATCTCGCCTTCCTCTCCTCTCGTTACGATGATGTAAAGCGGCTCCGCTCTGAAGATCTCAGGGCTCCGAACAGCACTAACATTTTGTTGATAGCTCTCGTTCCTCATGGCTGTTTTAAAGGGCGCTCTGGAGCAGAGATTGTTTAAACCGGTTCTTCGAGCGTGGACCCCAGCCACGTTCTCATGCCGTGCAGGTCGAAGGATCTGTGCGTTTGGAATTCCTGTGGCTGTGTCAGAATGGCCTGTTTACAACGCCATGACGTCGGCTGCTGCTGCTGCTGTTGTTGGTTTAATATGCTGACACTTTGATGTTGTGCTTGGATGCATTACTGACATGAAAAAGTTCTTATTGTTTGTTTTATCAGCAATAAACAGGAAATGGTTGTCCTTCTCAGCACATCAGATGTAGTCTAAGGATTCCAGTCTGCTCCTGATTTTAATTGGCTCTGAATCTGAGGGTCGTTGAGGGGTTACACATATTTGAGCTTGTATGGGAAGCTTTTATCTGCTCAGGTGGTCTGAGTGGAATCAGCCAAAGGAAACAGACTTTCACTTAATAAACCTGCCTGATTTTATTATATTTCTCCTGTTTGTCCTTTAGAGAGTCGTGTGAGTCAGAAGACGCGGTGAGTCTGCCCTCCTCTTACCCCTCCTCACCCACCGAAAACGGCACAGCCTCCACGGAAAACCGTGACCGCCCCAGCTCCAAAAGCACTCTGGAGGAAAACACTTACGAGGACATTACAGGTAAGTGCACACCTTCAGCTAACTCCACCCACCCCTGCTGCAAACCGGAGACACTCCAATGGCTGAACTAATTATAACCTCATTACAAGCCCACCAGACAAGAGAGGTGCTCACACACCTGATAGTGTTAAACCTAAAATTAGGGGCCTTGCTCAGGGGCCTTGCTCAGGGGCCTTGCTCAGGGGCCTTGCTCAGGGGCCCAGCAGTGGCAGCTTGGTGGTGCTGGAAAATAAATCCAGGTTTTTCCAATCAGCAGTTGAACAGCTTAATCCCTGAGCTGGCACTTTCCCTCTTCTACCAGAGTGTGTTATTGTTTACACAGACGGCACGGTGTGTTTAGACTTCCAGTTAACTGAAGGGAAGCAGTTGGTGTGTATCACCAGGTGAAAGACGGCAATTTAGTTTTCACCAAGAGTTCAAGTCTCATTAAAAGTCTTTTTCGCTGTCATGAATTATTACAGTTCAGTGATTATTTCCTGATAAATCAGATAAAAACAGCAATAACAGATGCCTGTGTAAGGATGATGTCATCCTGGCAGTAGTGTGGAGACTCTTATGGGAACAAACTCCGATTTGGCAGGTTGGAATTTATGCAATGCCTTTGGGATGTTTTTCATAAAACACTCGTGCACAATATTTTTCCCAGACTTTTGGATGATTGTTTACATTAACATTCGTAGTATTTGGCAGACGTCCTCCATCCAGAGTGACTTACATTATTTGCTTATATCTATATATATATATATATATATATATATATATATATATATTATATATATATATATATATATATATACCTTGCTTAGGGGCCCAGCCGTAGTGGCTTGGTGGTGCTGGAATTGAATCCGGGTCTTCAGGTCTTCAGGTGGAGTCCAACACCTTAACCACTGAACTCTCACTTCCCTATGCTGGGTTGATGCTGACATAATCACATTATTTTCATGTCTTTATTCTGGATTCTGATTGGCTGGAGGGCTGCAGTAACTACAAATTAAAATGATTCTAAGAGATAGAGTTTTCAGTACATTTATGTGACTTCTGTGAGGAGGAGTGTCCAGTGTGAGCGCTTTATAACAGAGTTTACTCTTCTTGATGGTATTAATATAAGGATAAAGTGCTGCTGCTAAAGGAAGGACTGTTTATAGCTGCAGTAACATCAGTCAGATCAGCCACTGATAACTACATAACTCTGAAATGTAATTTACATTAAAGTTCTGTTACACCACAATAACCAGGAATGTTTATTAGTGACATCAGATCCGCCGGTGTTGTGTGATCAGACCCATGCCCTGGTGTATAAGTGTTAGTGTAGAAAGTGTGTGGCGTATGCGCTGACTGCGCAGTCCACGGTCTGCTCTCTGAATGACCTGCTGCTCTCCGGGGTTTATGTGCCGCATTCCTTTACTTCAGGAAGTGGTCTGTATCTGCTCTAACGCTCAGACCCTAAGAGCTACACACACACACACACACACACACACACACACACACACACACACACACACACACACACACACGTTTCTCGCCTTGTGGCCAGATCGTAAAACACTACTGCAGCCCCTGGGGTTCTGTCTCCAGACGCTGTAAAGGTGCCGGAAGAACGAATGTCAGAGGAAAGGATGAGACGACAGACAGACAGACAGACAGACGGAAGAATGTACTACCGCTTTTCTTTTTTTTCTTCTTGTTTTTGTCCTCCGAAAGGGTTCTAAGCTGTTTTTTGTTTGTGCGATTGATCTGGAGTGTAATTCTGGAGCTCTGTTTGTGCTGTGGTTGTTTCAGCTTGTGGAGATGGTGACCGATAGTTTCAGGCCGTGTGACTGAGTCTCTGTGGAACCTTTACAATGACTCTTTTGTTTTGCTGAACACCTCGCTTGACACTGAGGTTGTTTTTTTGTTATGGCGATTATTTTCAGAGGAACATGCAGGCTCTGTGTGGCTTCATTAAACATCTCTGAATTCAGGATGGGCGATAGAACAAAAGAATAAAACCAGACGTAGTGTGGAAACGTGTGTATCTGTGTGTCACTATGAAGATCCTCACTGTTCGTGTCATTAATCAGCATGATCCCAAAATCAATTTGCACACATAACTGCTTTACACACACACACACACACACACACTGTTACGGATCTGTCCTTTTGTATTTGTGTGTATTTTCGAAACTCTTCTAACTCCACTCCCCTTCAATATGAGCCACTTTAGCCAATTAGATGCAAGCTCACCATTAAACCAATCCAAATTCTTGGCAAAACAATAAACTAAACTTGACTTAGCTTAGCTTAACTTAGCTTAGCCTAGCTTAGCTTAACTTAATTTAGCTTAACTTAACTTGACGTACCCTACCGCAGCGGTACAGGGACAAACCGAAATCCATGACCAAGACAAAGGGAAACACAAGGGCTATAAATACACAAGACCAACCAATGGAAACACGACACGTGGACAAGGGGATCATGTGACAGGGCACAAGGATCATGTGACGAGAACAAAACAAGAAGTAAACAAAGAAATGAACAATAAAAATTAACTCAACGCAATATACACATTCAGTTCAGTTCAGTATTTTTTGGTGGTTAAAGCGCATTATTGCATGT
>VCAZ01000494.1:0-26785 GCA_005784505.1 Bagarius yarrelli | reverse complement strand
CACGCACACTCTTCGCTCTCTCCACACACCAACGCCACTCTCGCTCTCTCCACACACACGCACACTCTTGTCGCTCTCTCCACACACACCACACTCTTCGCTCTCCCACACACGCACACGCAAAAAACACTCTTCGCTCTCCGCCAACCACGCACACGCACACTCTTTCGCTCTCTCCACACACACGCACACGCACACGCTTCGCTCTCTCCTCCACACACACACTCGACACCTTCGCTCTCTCCACACACACCACACTTCGCTCTCTCCACACACAAAACTCCGCTCTCCCTCCCTGCTCCACGCACACGCACACTCTTCGCTCTCTCCACACACACCACACTCTTCGCTCTCTCACACCACGCCACTCTTCGCTCTCCATCCACACACACGCACACACTCTTCGCTTCTCTCCCACACACGCACACTCTCGCTCTCTCCACCACACGCACACTCTTCGCTCTCTCCACACACACTCAACACTCTTCCGTCCCACACACGCACATCTTCGCTCTCTCGACACACACTCGCATCTCTTCCACACACACGCACACGCCACACCTTGCTCTTATCTTCGCTCTCTCCCACCCATTACACGCACACGCACACTCTTCGCTCCTCCACACGCCCACGCACACCACACTCTTCGCTCTCTCCAGAACCCAACCCAAACACACCACACTCTTCGCTCTCTCCATACACACACACACGCACACTTCTTCCTCACATCCATAACACACACACGCACACTCTTCGCTCTCTCCATACACACCATACACACACACTCTTCGTCTCTCCCTCCTACACACACACACGCACACGCACGCTCTCCTCCATACACACACACACTCTTCGTCTCCCTCCATAAACACACACACAGTCGCTCTCCTCCTCCACACACACACTCTTCGCTCTCTACACACTACACACACACACTCTTCGCTCTCTCCATACACACACACACTCTTCGCTCTCTCCTACACCACACTCTTCGTCTCACTCCATACACACCCACTCTTCGCTCTCTTCCCTACCACAACACCTCGCTCTCTCCATACACACAACACATACGCACACTCTTCGCTCTCTCCATCCACCCACAGCCACTCTTCGCTCTCTCCATAACACCACAGCACAAACTCTCCCTCGCAACACACACACTTCGCACTCTTTCGCTCTCTCCTACACACACACACACGCCACTCTTCCTCTCCCAAACACACCTCCCCAAACGCAGCTCTCTCCCATCCCTCACCACACCATACACCACCCACAACACACACTCACTCTCCCTTCTCTCCTACAACCACACACTCTTCACTCTCACCATCCACACACACACTCTTCCTCATCCTACACACACACACACCAACACACACACTCTTCGCTCTCTCCATACACACAGGAACACACACAGTCACACGTCTCTCTCTCTCCATACACCCACACACACACAGTCTTGTTCCTCACCCCCCTCCATACACACCACACACACGTCCCGTTCTCGTCCCCTCACCAACCACACACAGACACACAGACACACAAACCACGCAACACTCTGCTCTCTCCATACACACACACACGCACACTCGTCGTTTTCCTTCGCTCTCTCCATACACATACACACCCACGTCTTTTTTCGCTCTCTTTCCATACACAGCACCTTTTCGCTCTCTTCCATACACCACCACACGCACACTCTTCGCTCTCTCATACACACCACCACCACTTCCATAAACACACACACACTCTTCGCTCTCTCCATACACACACACACACACACACTCTTTCGCTCTCTCCATACACACCACACACACCACTCTTTCGCTCTCTCCTACCATCACAACGACACCACCTATCTGCAAACCTCTCCATACCACACAACTTCACTCTCTCCATACACAAACCCCGTCCACACACTTCACTCTCCCATACACACACACACACACACTCTTCACGTCTCTCCATCACACACACTCCACCTCTTCACTCTCCACACACACACACTCTTCGCTCCTTCACTCTCTCCATACACACACACAAACTCTCTTCACTCTCCATCACACACACACACACTCTTCACTCTCTCCCTACACACACACACACTTCACTCTCTCCACACTCTCCAGACACACACACACAACACCTTCACTCTCTCCATACACACACACACACCTCTTCACCTCTCCTACCAACACACACACACTCTTCCTCTCTCCATACCACACACACACACACACTTCATCTCCTTCCATCACACACACACACACCATCTCTTCACTCTCTCCTCCATACACACACACACACACTCTTCTTCACTCTCTCCATACACACACACACACTCTTCACTCTCTCCATACCACACACACACACCTTCACTCTCTCCATACACACACACACACACACTCTTCACTCTCTCCACACACACACACACACCTCTCACTCTCTCCTACAACACACTCTTCATCTCTCCATACACACACTACACTTCCCACCTCTCCATACCCACACACTTCTCCATACACACACACACTCTTCACTCTCTCCCATACCAACACCTTCACTCTCATCCATTCACCTCTCACTTACACACACACACACTCTCTCACTCTCTCCATACCACAACACAGCCACACACGCTTCACTCTCCTCCATACACACACACACACACACTCTTCACTCTCTTCCACACCACACACCACACGCCTGTCTCTCTCTCCATACACACACACACACACTCTTCACTCTCTCCATACTCCTTAACACCATACCAACACACACACACACTCTTCACTCTCTCCATACACACACACACACACACACACACTCTTACACACACTCTTAACTCTCTCCATAACACACACAACACAACTCTTACTCTCTCCATACCACACACACACTCACCTCTAACTCCACACACACCAACTCTCCAGACACACACACCTTAACTCTCTCCATACACACACACCCACACTCTTCCTCTTACCATCTCCTCCATACACACAACACCCCTTCCAACACACTCGTTCACTCCTTCCGTACTCCATC
The DNA here is from genome assembly GCA_005784505.1 of Bagarius yarrelli. NCBI lineage: Eukaryota > Metazoa > Chordata > Actinopteri > Siluriformes > Sisoridae > Bagarius > Bagarius yarrelli. The sequence goes on along the minus strand of VCAZ01000494.1, from coordinate 23,737 downwards.
ACACACACACACACTCTTCACCTCCTCTCTCTCGTCCTACACACACACACTCTCTACACACACACACCACTCTTCCCTCTCTCCATACACACACACACACTCTTAACTCTCCTCTCACTCTCTCCAACACCCACACCACACACACTCTTAACTCTCTCCCACACACACACTCTTAAACCTCTCCACACACACACACACACTTCACTCTCTCCATACACACACACACACTCTTACCTCTTCTCCATACACACACAACACACTCTTAACTCTCTCTCCATACCACACACACACACACACAACTCTTAACTCTTAACTCTCTCCTCCATACACACACACACACACACTTCACTCTCTCCACACACACACACACACTCTTAACTCCTCCATACTTTGACACACACACCACACTCTTAACTCCTCTCTCATACACACACACAACACACAACACCTTAACTCTCTCTAACTCACCAACACACACCACACACACACTCTTCACTCTCTCCATACAACACACACCCTTACACTAACAACTCTCCATACACACACACACTCTTAACGCTCTCCATACACACACCAACTCCTCTCCATACACACACACAACTCTTAACTCTCTCCATACACACACACACACTCTTAACTCTCTCCCAACACACAACACCATACACACACACACCCTCTTAACTCCTCTCTCATACACACACACACCTCTTAACTCTCCCATACACACACACACACTCTTAACTTCTCGAATCCATACACACACACACACACACTTCACTCTCTCCACACGCGTGCGCGCACACACAGCTTAGGTGATTACACCTCATTTCACTCAAATATACACTCCACTGACACACTTAAAGATTAAGGAAAGACAGACCACCTACAGAACCTATAATAAACGCACACTCCACTGACTCGCGCGCACTCACTTCAATGACACACACAAACGCGATCCATCTATTCATCTCCAGCAACCCAGCACACATTTTCTTCAAAAACACACTCCCGACTTGAACACACACACAGCAGCGTGTTTAATAATCCAGCGATCCTCTACACACGTACAATACACAAACATGTAAATAAATAAAACAAAAAAAATATATTTTGTGTTAAATTTAAAATAAACACCCCTCTCATTGAAGTGTGTAAGCACGAGCTCAGTGACTCCAGCAGTCTGAGGTTGTTGCTGCCTATCTAATATTAGTCCATGAAAATCTCCAGAAATAAACAGGAGCTGATGGGGAACCTGAACTGAGACCCAGCAACATTATTACTGTAAACCTGACCGAACCCAGGCCTGCTTCTCTGCCTGCAAGTGTGTGTGTACGTATTTACAGACTCCAAGCTAGGCTAACTCTTGCCCTAACACCGAGTTTAGCAGTGTTCCCCCTGAACACCAGGCAGTAACGGGTCAAGGCTTAGGTGTAATGCAGAAAAAACACAAAGAGAGACATAAAGAAAGAGAGAAAAAGAGAAAAGTAGTGGAAGAGAAATAGACAAAAATGAGACCTGGTGTAGAGCGGTTAGCCCATCCACATTAGCGTAGTTAATGTCGGCTCCGCGCTCCAACAGCCGCAGCACCTCATCAGTGTCTCCGCTCGAACAGGCGGCCAGGAACACGGCGCCCTCATCGAACTTCACCTTCGTCTTCTTCTTCTTCAACACCGGCGGTTCGAGATCCGTCTCCGATCCCACCATCGCTTTAACTGCTCGTTTCCGCTTCTGCTTTGGCGTCCGCCATATCTTCATTCCCCTATTTTTTTTTTTTTCCTGCCCTGCTTTATAATCTCTCTCTCTCTCTCTCACTCTCTCTCTCTCTCTCTCTCTCTCTCTCTCTCTCTCTCTCTCTCTCTCTCTCTCTCTCTCTCTCTACCGCCACTATCCACACAACAGCGGTTTTTTAACACCCTTACAAACTCTCGCGATATTTAATTTCTCACCACCCGCCAACCTACATTCCTTCTACGACATCTCGCCGCGAGATTTCTCCAAACGTACGCCGCCCGTCATCGTCATCGTCATCGTCATCGTCCTCGCTCGTGTCGATCTCCTAAGGACACAAACAGTAACAGTGTTAAGTGAACAATCTCGCGAGAATACAGAAACACCACCAAAAACGGTCATCTGCCCCGTCCGGATCTGCAGTATGACGTAATCATAACCAACAATATCATTAAGGGAGGGGAGGGGGGAATAGAAGAAATGTGTAATAGAAATTACATTTTAGCAAAATTAAAATATGATATTTATTTATTTATTTACTTACTACATAATTTTACTAGTTGGAATTGCTGTTATTATTAATGTATTATAAAGCATCAAAATACTACAAATACGTATTAAATATACATACATAAAATTACTTTAAATATTTTAAAATAATAATAATATTTTAAACCTCAATCACAAATGTGCCATAAACAAACAAACAAACAATAAACAAATCACATATTATTTAGTTTTTAAAATATTAAAGTAATAACTTTCCACACACTTTCTAGTATAATTATTTATTTTATTATGAATCCAGTTAAACAACATTTGTAATGTTTGATTGATCATAATTGATCATATTATATACAGGAAACTGTGTGTTATGTAGCTTGGAATACACAATAATTTTTTTTAGTAATTAATTTTATTTAGTATTTAATTGTAAAGAATAAAAGTCCATATTATATGTGATATTATTGGACTTCCTTTAACCCCCTATATAAACCGCTCACTCACTCCTCATTAAATGCTAGTTTCTGATTATCCTACTAGTTATAATCTTACAAATACCTTATGATGGTTAGCTTGGCAAATATTTTCTGTAAAATAATTAGCATGCTGAAGGGACTTCTGCAGGTTCTCCAGACAGTGGTGGTTGATACCCTAGGATTCACTGGAATGGTGTGAGACCTGTGGAGACTTATCGGAGGGAGTTTTGTGCATATTCTGCTCATCCTAAGAGAGTAAAGAACGCTTTCCAAACCCGAGAAATGAATTGGGACCCACGGTCAGAAACTATGTCCTCTGGAAGTATGAAATTTCGGAATACATGGTGAAACAAGGTTTTGGCTATCTCTAAGGCTGTGGGCAAACCTTTCAGGCCTTGGAAAATCTATCCACAGCGACCAGAACACACGTGTGACCTTCGGATGGTGGGAGGTCAGTAATGAAATCTGACCCTATATGTGACCAAGGGCGTTGCGGAATTGGCAGAGGTAGGAGTTTACCTACTGGAAGAGAACGAGGCACTTTGGACACTGCACATTCTGGACAGCCCCTGATGTGTCTTCTGACATCCGATGCCAAATTTGTCCACCAGAACCGTTCCTTCAGAATAGTGAGAGTCTGGTTTCTTCCTGGATGTCCTAAACCCAGTGACAAATGTGAGGAATAAATGAGCTGGTTGCGTAGGTGAGACCGGGTGGACAGGTTGAAGGGGCTGCTTCGGAGACTCGGGCAGCGGTGATGTCCTCGTCCAGAGCCCATTGAATAAGAGGAACTAGGATCTCAGGAGGAAGGATGGGTTCTTCGTTTATTACAAAGGAGGTTAGTTAAGGGAACAACAACGGAGCTGTAATTCTGAATAAACCTCCTGTAAAAATTTGAGAAACCCAAAAACCTCTGAGGTTGCTTGACAGTTTCTGGTACAGGCCACTTTCTTTTTCTCCATACGAATGCCTTTGGAGTCAATGATATATCCCAGGAATGAGACAGAAGGTTGGTGGAAGGAGCACTTTTCAGCTTTTAGATAGAGGTGATGTTGTCAAAGTCTCTCTAGGACTGCTCTGACATGCCTCTGATGTCTCATTTTGGGAATATACCAGGATGTCGTCAGAACACACCAAAACAAAACAATGGAGAAAGTCACGGAATACTTTGTTCATGAATCCCTGGAAAACTGATGGTGTGTTAACCAGGCCATAAGGCATTACTAAATACTTGTAATGGCCAGTGAGAGTCACAAACGCTGTCCTCCATTCATCTCCCTCATGGATGCGGATAAGATTATATGCACTTCGGAGGTCAAGTTTGGTAAAGATACGGCTCCCCGGAGCTGTTCGAGAGCCGCTGGAACAAAAGAGAATTTTATGGTAATCTCATTTAATGTAGCATGTTGTAGCCATAACGCTGGTTCTAACTCTTGGTTAGTAAGGAGTAAGGAGTGCTCGTTCCAACCACTAGCCGCCGCGAACAAAATTGCAAGGTGTAATCTGACACAGAGGATCTACCCTGCCGGAGTTGATATAGTTTCTCACCGGCGGATAATTCGCCCAAGGGTTTTCCAAACACATCCCGGAAGTGTTTGAGAAACATGTTGACCGACTGTGTTACGGGTCCATTTTGCTGCAGAAGGGAATGTGCCCACCTGAGTGCACGATCTGTGAGGAGAGAGACAATAACTGCAATTTTAGATCTGTTGGTGGGAAAGCGATGTGGTTGCATCTCAAGTGTCAGTGAGCATTGTAATCAGCAGCCACTACAATCCTCCGCCAAGCCCGAGTAAGGTGCTGGATTAACCACAGGGCTGGCTGAAATAACAGTGGGAGCAGTGATTGGTGAAGACATCGTAGCGGCCGTAGAGGCAGTACGAGGTGGAGAAGCGGTGGAATCTGTAATAGTTTGCAGCACGCTTTGTAATGCGTCCACCAGCTCGTGTTGCTCCCATGTTGTTTAAAGGTCTGGTCTTCTGTAACAAAACCAGACTGGAAACAAACTTCAGTTACACTGAATACTTGAACTTTATTTTAATGAACTAGAGAAGTAGAGAGAAAATGGATGAACTGGAGAAGTAGAGTGAAAAGGAATAATAGGGGATTACCGGACCGCAAGCGGGATTCTTGGAGAAAGACTTCTTAGAAGGAAACCTCAAAGGTAAGTGCGCATATGTCTACGTCAAGACCAGAGAGTAAACGCGTAAAAGGTATTAATTTTGCAAATTAATAACAAAATAAAAGATATCACTCTCACTACATCACTGTTACTAATATTAACATTTAAAAAAATATCTGAACTTTATTTTGTTTGTGTGTGTGTGTGTGTGGCACCGAACTATTGAGTGTGTGTTTTGATCTGTAAAGTTTTGAAAAGCTTGTGACATGATTGTGAGCTTTAATTGGCTTGTTTTAAATTTGAACCCTCCCACTGTTGTTATTTGTAAGAACACCTTCATCCGGCCACCAGAGGGCGCCGTCGCCCGAGTATTGACAGCTCTTCTTCTACTCCAGGTCAAAGGTCATAGGTGGGGTATTTAAGTTGAGCACATGGCCTACTATGGCGTGTAGTATTGTTTGTTTGTTTGTCACAGCATACTAGCGTTCATGCCATTGTTATCGTCATTGTTTTCCCGGCTTTTCGACTACCCTTTTGTTCATCAGACTTTGCACTTGTCTAATGTTTGGATTGTTTGCTTAATTATTGTTTGCTTTGATCTTCGTGTACCGACTACTGCCTACTCTTTGGATTTTGTCTTTGCCTTGCCCTACTGCTCATTAAAACCATTACTCTGCATTATGGATCCCTCGCCGTCTGGTTCATTACATTATTAGCAAATCAGTTGTTCCTTTTTTAACAAGTCTCATTCTCGCTCAACTGGACGAGATGTAGGTCATACCTTTTATGGTTTTTCCAGTGGATAACATTAGTATTACATTCTTCATCTCTGAATCTGATTGATATAAATGACATGTATTACATCCACTAACAGTTGACTTTCACATTAACATTTTCAATATTTTAAAAGCAAGCCAAAAGTAATGTTACATCATCACCATCGCATATTGACGTTCACAATATCTTTTAACACCAGACGCCACTGATAGACAGTGTGCTGATGATGATGATAATAATGATGAAGAAGGGGGGGCAGTGGAAGTTGTAGTGCAATAGTTAATGTCTTAGACTGCTAATAGGAAGATCAGGATTCGATTCCCAGTTGCCAATGTTGAGGAAAGCCCTTAACCAACAATTGCTAAGTTGTATAAAAATAGATAACTGTAAGTCAGTCTGGATAAGAGCGTCTGTCAAACGCTGTAAATGTAAATGATAATGATGATGAAGGATGGAGGGATGGATTTTCTCATCTGTGGATTCGGATCACATGCAGCGATGTTTTGTTTTGTGAACTGCTATTGACTAAAGATGGTTTGAGCAAATCCAAATGCTTAGTGCTGGTTACCATAGAGAGAGAGAGAGAGAGGAGCTTCAAACACATACACACACACCCTCAGTAGTCTGTACAGTTATCACACAAACACCAAAAGCTGACTTTAATCCTTTATAGGACACAAGAGAGAGCAACGGCGAGCCATACACGGATACAACACACACACACACACACACAGAGGGAAGTCTCTGTCATAAACTTTTTCTTAGAAACTTTGTTCTGGTCTAAAGGTATTTAATTCCTTAGTTATACAAATATGATGTTATGTTTGTTGTATAAGTATTTTATTGCTTATTGAATACACGTGCACTCTAAAAAATAATTTAAGGGATCTGTTACCACTACATAATTTAATACATTGTTGTAAATTAAAATTCTAAATTGTTGATTTGATTAAACCTTTTAAGTTGCCAGCATTATTTTAATGGGTTGTCATTACAAGAATAATGCTGATAATTACATCAATTTAAAAATGAGTCTCATTTAAACATAAATATATGTGTTGAATACTTTAAAACTATATTTGAATTGTAAGTAAATTTTTCCACACCGATTGAGTTCAGGATTTTAAAGCTTCTTCCCCTCTTAACAAGCAAGGAGCAAATTCGGACATGTTTTAGGTTAATGAATATGACACAAAAGAAAATTCCAGGGTGAGTAATCTGAGTTTTATTTCATTGAAATAAATTCTCTCAATTAACTAGAGATTTGGCTACACCTGTTAATACAGTTGATGTTAGCATTGAAATTTGACCAGAATAGCAGTGGATAAGAATGTAAAACGGTTTCATTTGCAACAGTGCTCAGCCAAAGAGGCAAATTTACTTGTGCAATACATAGAAAATTAATTTAATGCATATTTTAAAAAACCTGCAGTTATTCACACAGATACCATTTACGTTTTATCAGAGTCAGTTTGCTGTTTAACCAATATTAGAATTTTGAGCTCTGTAAAAAGTTTGGTAGAGTAGTAAAGTTTATTTTTATTCATTTATTGCTTGTTTTTATTGTGTGTGTGTTTATGTTAGTCACCTGCAGAAAAAGATATTTTGGATTTCGGTCACTGCTGTTAGGTAACTTTTAATTCTTTCTTATTTTGCCTGCTTTTTAAAAGCATACAGTAAATTAGATTTTTTTAAATTATCATTCAACTGAATCTGTTGGCATCACCCAGAATTACATATATCTACTGGTTGCTGGGATCGAGATGAGATAAAACAGTTCATGCAATTTTACTGTGACGTTCTGGGCTGATTACTGAGTATTTTGTTAAGTTGGCCCATATTTAAAAATGAAGTTGGGGTGCAAAATGTATATATTCGAAACCTCAACACAATAGTGTTGCTAAAATATTACAGGCTATTCCATGGTCATGGTGTGCAACCACTGCCATGTTTTTTAAGGTATTGTAAATTACATTTTTAGACTATCAAACTAGAAACATTTAGATTTATTTTGAAAATGTCAAGTTATTGTCAGTCACCTGTTCAGATTAAAGTATATTTATTTGATGTAGGAACATTGTATTGATCTTTTTTTCATTTTTATTCAATAGCACAATACAATTGAAGTATAGAGAAAAGTAGCTATCCGCCACATTGTTGTTTATCTTGGAAAGAAAGAAGAGGACATTTTCAAGGAGTTTGCTGTGAGTATTACAACATTTTGACAATAAAATCAAATCTTCACTTGGTACAGTGTAAACACACAGAGCAAAAACATGCTCCTGCACTACTCGCTAAAGACAATAGGCAATTTAGTTCAATAAAGATCTAAAGTAAGGTTAACCTTAAAATTATCCAAGTAACTATCTTTAATCTATCTTTTCTCTTGCTTTACAAGAACACACAAGAGTTTGAGGCAGACCTTGAAAAGCAAGTAATGACAATTGCCATCATTGGTGATCAGTCTACCTCAGGATCTGACTACAAAATGGCAACCATCGTGATTGAGGGCATCAAAATCCTGATTGGAATGGATATCTTAAGGTGCTGTGCTCTGCTGATGGGCATAGTTTATACTCTGAATCTGAGTTACCCCAAGGAACTTAAAAACACTTGTGAGGTGTTTCAGAAACTAGAAGGACTAAAACCTAGTAAAAAGTTAATGTGTCTCAAGAACAGTATTTTCTAAAGCCTTTATTTGTTGTAGCATTATTTTGTTTATTTTATGTTGTTTTGTATTACAGTGGAGTCTGGTGTTCTTTTATTTTTTATACTGATTACAAAACTCTAAGGTTAATATGTGAAGGCAGTTGTATTATTGTTTGTGACAGTATTGATTTTAGTTGTTTTACAAATAGTGTTAACTGTCAAGAATTTTAAGGTTTTAAAATTTTAAAGTTAATATTTAACAAAGTTTTACAGAATATTTGAGACTAGTTTTAAATATGTAAATGCCTATTTGAATTGTTTTAAGGCAAAACTGTAGGGCCAGTATGCTTATAATTTGTGGGGCAGTACACATTTTTGTTTACTGTGTGCATTTTTGTTTATCGTATTGTGAAATTTTTTAAACTGTTCAAAAATAAATAAAAAGTTAACTGACAAAATTTGTTATTGAAGGAATTTATTTCTTATTAGCAACAATAAACAAAACAATGAAAACAAAACAAAAAAAGGCTAAACAATTAAAGTAACTTAATTTTTCATAGTTTGTGAACTTAAAAACTTGCATTTATAATTATCATGATTAAGAACATAACATTAAATTTTTGTTATGTTGGAACAACTTAAGCAATTAAAAAATGGAGTTTATGCTATCTAAAAATATCTCTATTTATAGATTAAAAGGTAATTTATCTAACCCAATATAGTTTGTTGGTTGAACGTAATATTATTAGAAGTTGTCATAATGCAAATATATTGATGCAAACTGTTGCATTAATTTTTTTGTTTGGTCTACACAATATTTTTTAGAGAGAGCGAGAGAGAGAGAGTGTGTTTGTGTTGTGTGTGTGTGTGTGTGTGTTGTGTGTGTGTGTGTGTGTGTGTGTGTGTGTGTGTGTTTGTGTGTGTAAAAATAGTGTGTAGTAAAGTCTGTTTTTCTCAAAAATTAAACTTGGTTGTTAAATTAATTTCTGAGACAATAATAAATACTCTTACTAATAATAATAATAACAATTGATTTTATGTTTTTATGAATATCTGTGTTGGTTTGAAAGAACCAAGATTTGGTTTTATTACTTAAACATTATTATCTAATCATCGTCTATAGCATTTGTTCTAATCAGGCTCAAAAGGATCTGCTGGAGTTTATCCCAGCTGTTATTGGGCAATTTAGAATCATCCATCTAACAAACACACACAAACAGAGGGAGAACAAACACGCTTCACACAAAAAGAACCCTGCAGGGAATATGAACCTGAAATCTTCTTACTGTGAAACAATACAAATATAAGTGGAATCACTAAACTTAATGCAACATGGCCATATGAACTAATCAAAACATTCAGCACAGTAAGTGCATGATGGGTATTATAGTATTGTCTGCTGGATAGACTTACAAAAGGTACATTCCTATTACTGTGCAAACATGACGTGACATTAAAGTGGGGTCGTAGTTCAGTGTTTAAGGTGTTGGACCGCTGATTGGAAGATCCAGGTTTGATTCCCAGCACCATCATGCTGCTGCCACTGCTGGGCACCTGAGCAAAGGCCATTAACCCCTAATTGCTCAGTTGTTTAAAAAGAGATAAATAAAGCTCTGAATAAAGACATCTGCCAAAATACTGTAAATGTAAATATAAAACAAACATCATGAAGAAGAGAACTGCAGCTCATGTCGTCATCTCAACACGGTTCATCTTCTTCCAGCATTGTTTTAAGTTAACAATAAAGATTGTCACTACAAACTCTACAAATCTAGTTTAAATTATTTGTTTATTTTGGTTTTTTAATTTTCTAAACCCTATCGTTTGCTAGTTAGTTATGGTCTTTTTTCCATTTTCTACACACAGATTAGAGCTTATTTTAGCTTGCTGTTGTGAAGAACCAGAGGGAGTAGAATCCCATGTTGCAGAATGTCACTTTTATTAAGAACAAAGATCATATTAACAGCCGTAGTCAGGGGCGAGGTGCTGGACATTCTGGGTGCGCTGTGTATGAAAGTCATGTATGAGAGTATCTTGCGAGGGTCCAGGATATCTTCAGTTGGTGAACTTGGTATGCCGGGGCCCCCTCAATCTCTATGGGGCAGGAGGTCCGGAGGTGGGCTGTCGTCCGTCAGTGTTTTCGGCTGCTATGCTTTGAGGAGGTAGGCGTGGAAGAAAGGAGAGGTACGATATGCTGCAACCAGTAGGTAACAGGGGTTTTTTTTACGTAACAAGGTGCCCATGTATTTGGGGCTTAACTTCCTGCTGGAAAGCTTAAGGCGCAGATCTCTGGTTAAAAGCCACACTAATTGTCCTGGACAGTAATCAGGATGACGCTTTCGATGACGATCTGCTTGCCCTCTGGAGGCAAACGTGAGCTGTCTCCCAAACCTGAGAACTGTTTCGCATCCAATCCTCCACCGTGGGCATATTGGAGGGTTCTCCCAACCATGGGAACATAGGGGGCTGATAGCCAAGTACACACAGTACAACAGTAAGTGTTTTCTAATAATTCGGTGGTCCTCTTTATTGCTGGATGGTCAGTGCTCAGAGACGTATGAACCCATGACAGAACTCTCGTACGTAATGATCGGGGAACACAAATTTTGTTTGGTAGGCAGGGGGAGGGTCATGTTGCTGAGCTGCGGTGATTTAGTCATCCAGATCCCACCGTATGGACGCAATCACCACCTGAGTTTTAAGAATGGTAGTGGGGCGGGAGAGGGTGTCCGCGTTATTGTTCTTGAATCCTGGGTGATAAGTCATTGTGAATTGGAACTGTGTGAAAAAGAGGGCCCATCTGGCCTGTCTAGAGTTCAGTCTTTTTGCAGTTTTCAGGTATTCTAGATTCTTATGGTCGGTGATTATGACAAAGGGGTGTGCGCTGCCCTTGATCCAATGACGCCACTCAGTCTCTGTGAGAGTACGGCCCCCATGCCCTGGTCAGAGGCATCCACCTCCACAATGAACGGGATAGATGGATTGGGATGACGAAGAATGGGGGCTGATATGAACTTTAATTCAAGCAGTGTGAAAGCTTTGGAGGCTGCTTTGTCCCAGGCTAATTTGGAGGGCTTTCCTCTGTGAAGAGAGGTGAAGCAGCTGTTTGGCTGTAGTTTCTGATGAATTGGCGGTAAAAGTTAGCAAAACTCAGAAATCATTGGAGTTCCTTGACAGATTTCGGTTGAGGCCAACTTGTACCTGCCTCCACCTTGGTGTGATCCATGGAAACCCTGTGAGCACTAATATTATAACCAAGAAAGATGACTTGTTCCTGATGAAATTCACACTTTTCGGCCTTGACAAACAGTTGGTGCTGAAGGAGACGGTTAAGCACAGTGCGAATGTGTCGTACTATGAGTAAGTTCTGGAGTAAATGAGAATATTATAAATGTAAGATATAACATAAACATTGAGTAGATCCCTGAAGATATCGTTAATGTATGATTGAAAGACAGCAGGAGCATTGGCAAGGCCGTAGGGCATAACCTGATATTCGTAATGACCCTGGGTGGTGATGAAGGCTGTTTTCCACTCATCCCCCTTCCTGATGCGGATTAAATTATAGGCGCTCCGAAGGTCTAACTCAGTGAAGTGTCGTGCCCCTCGTAGTTGCTCCAATGCCGCTGGGACTAGAGGTAAAGGATATCGGTATTTGACAGTCACAGTGTTTAACCCCCGGTCAATACATGGACGTAAAGTTCCATCCTTTTTTTCACAAAGCTGGCTGGCTAGGTGGAGGGGCGAATGAAACCCGTTTTCAGAGCATCATTAATGTTGTCCTCCATAGTCTCGATGGCGATGGCGCAGTCTCCCGGCCGATGGGGGATGTAATCAGTAATTCAGATGCCTTACTCTTGCTGAATACTTCCGAAAGGTCATGATATTCAGGGGGAATGACAGAAGTGGTGAGACACGGCATGGGCATACATAAGTGTGTGATTTCTTTCTCTGTCCACAAAATAGTGGGGTTATGTAGATGTAACCAGGGAAACCCTAAGATGATGGGGTTCTTAGGGGAAAAAACAATATATAATAAAGTCCGCCCTATGTGACAGGCCCCTTTTTGTAATGTCAGAGGCGCTGTGCGGCGTGTAATGCCTAAACCAATACACCGTCCATAAACTGACGAAATGTAGATAAGGGGAGTGCAGGGGAGGGTTTGCAGGCGTAGTGGTTTGACTATTTTGCAATGTATGAGATTCAACGCGGCACAGAGTCCGCGAGTTTCTTAGAGTTTCTCGTGTAGGTGCGAAGATTTCTTGGGACATGAAGCATTAAAGTGACCAGCATCCCCACAGTAAAAGCACAGGCGAGAACGTGCTAGGCAGAGCAATTTTTGATCTGTAAGTTTAGCCATCCCCAGCTGCATCGGTTCTGACTCCTCTGCACCCTGTGGCCCGAAGTGCGTGAAGAGGATGGGAGGTGCCTTAGAGTAGCTGTGGGGCTATTACGTATTAAAGTGTCCATTCTTACTGCCAACGCAACATACTGTGAGAATGTGCCGGTGTCCTTAGCTTGAAGATGCAGGTTCAATCCGTCCCTGAAGACAGCTTTGAGCGATACCTCATTCCACTCGCTTTGCGCCGCTAGTGTTCAGAACTGGATATAGAAATAGTGTGTAAGAGAGATAGGGTCAAAGATCAAATAGATCAGCGTTGGGTCAAAGATCAAATAGATTAGCGTTGGGTTCCTTAACAACCCCACAGCTATTCCAAAGACTCAAAAAACAACAAACCATTTACTCTTCATTTTTGTATATAGTTATTTCTTAACACCTACAGTGGACCGTACAATTAGTAGCATACTTGGGATACAGTTTTATCAGTTTGAGCTCCTAAACTGGTTTGATGTTATTTGAGATATTTATGTTTATTAATTTAAGATGTTTAAAATCAATGTCATGATTGTGATAATGCCTCAGTGTGGACTATACCATAAAATTCACTCTGCAAAACATGTCCAAAAATCTAGCTCTGAGGTTTAAGTGTTTGAGCATACAGAGATTCAGCAGATCCAGATTTAGACATGATTGTGTGTCTAGTTGGCAGTAGGTCGATTACCAGTTTCAAGGTTTACCACAGTTTACAAAAGTCACAGTTTCAAAGCCAGTCAACTTTTTCGTTATACCATTTCTTTCAGTAGTTTTTTATATTGTCAATGACAGGAATCCCTCAGATTGTGTGTGGTAAAGAGTTTAATGAGACACATGACCCCTCCGCTTTGAGCGGTCAGTGAGAGTCACCTATGTGTAGGTTGGCTGAAGGAGCTGAATCGCTGAAACAATTGTTGGGTCCAGCCAACTCTTAAGAAATGTTCTAAAATTAATTTAACCTTAATTTAAACACTGAGGGTTGAAGACAGAATCAATTCCTCAGAGGATACCAGGGGATAAGTAAACGAGGGGACAAGTCCTGATCTGCTCTCAGATAACAGCTGGGACGTGGTTAAGACCAGAAATAATGCAGCAATTTTTTTATTTTTATATGAGGGATTATTTTCAGAGCTTAATATCCAGTCTCTTAATCTTACTAATGATTAATATAAACAATGCTGATGGAGATTACCCCCCACCCCCCAAAATTACAGCCCCTACTGATGGCAGGTTGCAGTAAAATAAGAGACAGAGCGACATAAATGATACCAACATCATCTTCGAAGCTCGTGTTTACAAACAGTTTGGTCTTAGTCCAGTGGATTTCCAGTCTGTTTAAATCTTTAGTCTTGATTAGTTTTGGGCCTTATTTTGGGTTTACATGTGTAACGCTCTTGTTTCATGTTCTATGTTTTTGTTTTATGTTTAAGCTAAGCTATGCTAGCTAGGTAAGCTATCCAAGTCAGTTCCTGTTTAATGCTTTGTTTACTTCCTGTTTTTCCTCATGTCTTCCTGTCGTGTGCTTCCTCTTGTCCTTGTGTCTTGTTTTTATTGCTTGGTTGTAATGTGTTGATTATTGTTTTCACGTGTTTCTTGTTAGTCTTCTGTGTGTGTATATATAGCCCCTGTGTGGCTGTGAGTCTATGTGGATGATCGTCTTTGTATGACTGTGGCGAGAGCTTGTTAATGTCCATGTTCATATTCCTGCCAATGATAATGTTTGTTTCTAGTCAAGTCATATCTAGCTTAGTTTATGTTTGTTGTTTTGTCCAGTGTATTTGCCTTTATTCACTTTGTAAATAAACTGCACTATTGGGTTCTATACATCTCACCTCAGTGGAGTTACAGAATCATCCACCTTAAAAAATGAGCCCAGCAGAATGTTGAGCCCAGCAGAATGTTTGTTTGTTGGTTGGTTGGTTGGTTGGTGGGTGTGTGTGTGGGTGTGTGTGTGTTGGTGAATGTTGTTGTGTGATGGCGATGGTCAATGTTGGTGTGTGATGGTGAATGTAGATGTGTGATGATGATGGCGAATATTGCTGTGTGTGAATTTAAGCTTAAGGACACTTTCATAGTGATGTAGGTAAGTAAAATTTTAAACCAACTGATAAACTAATTCTTCTTCACAGATAGCATAGATAAAACATAAACACAAGCACACAGACAAAAAGCACATTTGCTTCTTCATCAACAAATTTTGGACACAAGTTCTCACTTGTTATCATGGCAACTCTGATGTTCCAGACAGTGTAGCAGTGAGACGTAAACACTCAGCAGCATTGACCTTCTTCTTCACATGAAGTACTTTCACCAGCACTCAGGCACACACACACACACACAGATGTATCGGATATATGAATTGATTCTCTTCCCATCAAGTGGTGTAATATTAGTCATGCGTCACCGCCCTACACACTGTAGGTAACCCAGACACCTCATGATAACACACTGAAATAACAGCTAATTCACAAACAACTAACAGAATTCAACAGGGTGCATGAAAACACATGAAACAGGAATCAACAGTGTTAGTGTGTGAGATGGTGAATGTTGGTGTGAGTGTGATGGTTAATGTTAGTTGTGTGACGGTGAATGTTGGTGTGTGTGATGCTGAATGCTGGTATGTGTGAAGGTGAATGTTGGTCTCTGGTGGTAAATATTGGTGTGTGTGATGGTGAATGTTGGTGTGTGTGATGGTGAATGTTGGTGTGTGAAACTGAATGTTAATATGTCTTATGGTAAATGTTGGCGTGATGATGAATGTTGGTGTGTGTGATGGTTAACACGCACACACAGATGTATCGGATATATGAATTGATTTTCTCTTCCCATCAAGTGTTGTGATCTAATATTAGTCATGCGTCACCACCCTACACACTAGGTAACCCAGACACCTCATGATAACACACTGAAATAACAGCTAATTCATAAACAACTAACATAATTCAACAGGGTGCATAAAAACACATGAAAAACAGGAATCAACAGGGTGTATGATGGTAAATGTTGGTGTGTAATGGTGAATGTTGGTGTGTGTGATGCTGAATGTTGGTGTGTGTGAAGGTGAATGTTTGGTGTTCGTGTGATAAAAGTGTTGGTGTGTGATGGTGCATGTTTGATGTGTTTGATGATGAATGTTGGTGTGTGTGATTGTGAATGGTATTGTGTGATGGTGAATGTTGATGTGTGATGTTAAATGATGGTGTGTGATGATAAATGTTGGGTGTGTGATGGTGAATGTTCGTGAATGTTCGTGTGTGTGATGGTGAATGTGTTGGTGTGTTAATGTTGTTAGTGTGTGATGGTGAATGTTGATGTGTGTGTAATGGGTGAATGTTGGTTCATGATGGTAAATGTTGGTGTGTGTGTGTGATGGTGAATGTTGGCATGTGTGATGAGTGTTGGTGTGTTTGATAGTGAATGTTGGTATGCGTGATGGTGAATGTGTGTGTGATGGTGAATGTTTGTTTGTGTGTTGCTGAATGTTGGTGTGTGAAGGTTAATGTTGGTTTGTGTGATAGAGAATGTTTGTTTGTGTGTGTGTGTGTGTGTGTGTGTGTGTGTGGTGGTAAATGTCAGAGTGTGTGATGGTGAATGTTGGTGTGTGATGGTAAATGATGGTGTGTGTGATGGTGAATGTTGGTCTGAGTGTGTGATGGTTAATGGTGTGTGTAATAGTAAATGTTAGTGTTTGTGTTGGTAAATGTTGGTGTGTGTAATGGTGAATGTTGTGTGAATGTTGGTGAATGTTGGTGTGTGTGTTATGGTGAATGATGGTGTGTTTGATGGTAAATGTTGGTGAGTGTGATGGTGAATGTCAGTGTGTGATAGTGAATGTTGGTGTATGAAGGTGAATGATGATGTGTGTGTGTGGGGGGGGGTAAATGTTGGTTTTGTGTGTGATGGTGATGTTGGCATGTGTGTGATGAATGATGGATGGTGATGATGATGTGTTTAATGGTGAATGTTAATGTGTGTGAGGGTGAATGTTTGTGTGATGGTGATGGTGAATGATAAGTATAAGTATAAGTATATTCAATTCATTGTGCAAGGTACATGTACAGAGCCAATGAAATGCATTTTTCACATATCCCATCTTAGTAGGCTGTAACCATTTGAGCCACCCTGCCCCCTGGTGTGTTTGATGGTAAATGTTGGTGAGTGTGATGGTGAATGTTGGTGAATGTTGATTAGGGAATGTGTGTGATGGTGAATGGTTGGTTGTGTAACGGTGAATTTTGGTGTGTGTGATGCTGAATGCTGGTATGTGTGTGAAGGTGAATGTTGGTCTCTGGTGGTAAATATTGGTGTGTGTGATGGTGTATGTTGGTGTGTGTGATGGTAAATGTTGGTGTGTGAGGGTGAATGTTGGTGTGTGTGTGCAATGGTGTGAATGTGTTGGTGTGTGTGATGGTAAATGCTGGTTTGTGATGGTGAATGTTGGTGTGTGGGATGGTTAGTGTTAGTGTGTGTAATGGTGAATGTTAGTGTGTGATTGGGAAGTTGGTGTGTGTGTGTGAGATGGTAAATGGTATTGGGCGATGGGTGAATTTTGTTGTGTGTGTGTGATGGTGAATGTTGGTGTGTGTGTGATAGTGAATGTTGGTGTGTGATGGTAAAGATGATGTGGTGTGTGATGGTGAATGTTTTGGTATGTTGTGAAGGTGAATGTTTGGTCTCTGGTGGTAAATGTTGGTGTGTTTGATGGTGAATGTTGGTGTGTGATGGTGAATATTGGTGTTTGTGATAGTGAATGTTGGTGTGTGAAACTGAATGTTGATGTGTCTGATGGTAAATGTTGGCGTGATGATGAATGTTGGTGTGTATGTGATGGTAAATGCTGGTTTGTGATGGTGAATGTTGATGTGTGTGATAGTTAACATGCACACACAGATGTATCGGATATATGAATTGATTTCTCTTTCCATCAAGTGTTGTGATCTAATATTAGTCATGCGTCACCACCCTACACACTGTAGGTAACCCAGACACCTCATGATATAACACACTGAAATAAACAGCTAATTCACAAACAACTAACATAATTCAACAGGGTGCATAAAAAACACATGAAACAGGAATCAACAGGGTGTATGATGGTAAATGTTGGTGTATTTGATGGTGAATGTTGGTGTTCGTGTGATAAAAGTGTTGGTGTGTGTGTGATGAATGTTGGGCGTGTGTGTGATGGTGTATGTTGATGTGTTTGATGGTGAATGTTGGTGTGTGTGATGGTGAATGGTGTTGTGTGATGGTGAATGTTGGTGTGTGATGTTAAATGATGGTGTGTGATGATAAATGTTTTGGTGTGAGTGTGATGGTTAATGTTGGTGTGTTTAATGTTTGTTGGTGTGTGTAATGGTAAATGTTAGTGTGTGATGGTGAATGTTGGTGTGTGTGGTGATGGTGAATGTTGGTTTGTGATGGTAAATGTTGGTGTGTGTGTGTGATGATGAGTGTTGGAATGTTGGTGTGTGAAGGTGAATGATGATGTGTGTGTGTGTGATGGTGAATGTTGGTTTGTGTGTGATGGTGAATGTTGGTGTGTAATGGTGAATGTTGGTGTGTGTGATGCTGAATGTTGGTATGTGTGAAGGTGAATGTTGGTCTCTGGTGGTGAATGTTGGTGTGTGTGTGATGGTGAATGTTGGTGTGTGTGATGGTGAATGTTGGTGTGTGAAACTGAATGTTGATGTGTCTGATGGTAAATGTTGGCGTGTGATGATGAATGTTGGTGTGTATGTGATGGTAAATGCTGGTTTTGTGATGGTGAATGTTGGTGTGTTGTGATGGTTAACACGCACACACAGCTGTATCGGATATATGAATTGATTTCTCTTTCCATCAAGTGTTGTGATCTAATATTAGTCATGCGTCACCACCCTACACACTGTAGGTAACCCAGACACCTCATGATAACACACTGAAATAACAGCTAATTCATAAACAACTAACAGAATTCAACAGGGTGCATAAAAACACATGAAGCAGGAATCAACAGGGTGTATGATGGTAAATGTTGGTGTATGTGATGTTAAATGTTGGGTGTTTGTGTGATGGTGAATGTTGGCGTGTGTGATGGTTTAATGTTGGTCTCTGGTGGTAAATGTTTGGTGTGTGATGGTGTATGTTGGTGTGTGTGATGGTGAATGTTGGTGTGTGTGTGATAGTGAATGTTGGTGTGTGATGGTAAATGATGGTGTGTGTGATGGTGAATGTTGGTGTGTAATGGTGAATGTTGGTGTGTGTGATGCTGAATGTTGGTGTGTGTGATGCTGAATGTTGGTATGTGTGTGAAAGTGAATGTTGGTGTGTGATGGTAAATGATGATGTGTGTGATGGTGAATGTTGGTGTGTGTGATGGTAAATGTTGGTGTGTGTGATAGTGAATGTTGGTGTGTGAAGGTAAATGTTGGTGTGTGTGATGGTGAATTTGGTGTGTGTGATGGTAAATGCTGGTTTGTGATGGTGAATGTTGGTGTGTGGGATGGTTAATGTTGATGTGTGTAATGGTGGAATGTTAGTGTGTGATGGTAATGGTATTGGGCGATTGGTGAATTTTGTTGTGTGTGTGATGGTGAATGTTGGTGTGTGTGTGATAGTGAATGTTGGGTGTGTGATGGTAAATGATGATGTGTGTGATGGTGAATGTTGGTGTGTAATGGTGAATGTTGGTGTGTGTGATGCTGAATGTTGGTATGTGTGTGAAGATAAATGTTGGTGTGTGCGATGGTGAATGGTAATGTAACGTTAGTGAATGTTTTTGTGTGGTGTAATAGTGAAAGTTGGTGTGTGTGATGGGTGAATGTTGATGTGTAATGGTAAATGATGGTGTGTGTGATGATGGTGAATGATGGTGTGTTTGATGGTGATTGTTGATGTGTGTGATGGTAAATGTTGGTGTGTGTGATAGTAAATGCTGGCATGTGTGTGATGAATGTTGATGTGTTTGATGGTAAATGGTGGTGTGTGTGATGCTGAATGTTGGTGTGTGTGCTGGTGAATGGTATTGTGCGATGGTGAATGTTGGTGTGTGCAGGTGAATGTTGGTGTGTGTGCAATGGTGAATGTTGGTGTGTGTGTGATGGTAAATGTTGGTGTATGTGATAGTGAATGTTGGTGTGTGAAGGTGAATGTTGTGTGTGTGAAGGTGAATGTTGATGTGTGTGATAGTAAATGTTTGGCATGTGTGTAATGGTGAATGTTGATGTGTTTGATGGTGAATGTTTGTGTGTGTGTGTAATGCTGAATGTTGGTGTGTGAAGGTGAATATTGGTTTGTGTGATGGTGAATGCTGGTGTGTCTTTGATAGTGAATGTTTGTGTGTGTGTAATGCTGAGTGTTGGTGTGTGATGGTGAATGCCATAGTGTGTGATGGTGAACGTTGGTGTATCGGTGATGGGAATGTCAGAGTGTGTGATGGTGAATGTTTGGTGTGTGATGGTGAATGCAGATGTGTGATGGTAATGGTGAATGTTGGTGTGTGTTTGATGATGAATGTAGGTGTGTATGATCTTGAATTTTGGTGTGTTTGATGTTGAATGTTGGTGTTTGTGATGGTGATTGTTGGTGTGTAAAGGTGAATGTTGGGGTCTGAAGGGGAATGTTGGTGTTTGTGTGATGGTGAATGTGTTGATGTGTCTGATGGTAAATGTTGGCGTGTGTGTGTGAATAATGTTGGTTTGTGATGGTAAATGATGGTCTGTGTGATGGTAAATGTTTGGTGTGTGATGGTGAATGTTGTTGTGTGTGTTGGTGAATGTTGGTGTATGTGATGGTGAATGTTGGTGTGTAAAGGTGAATGTTGGGGTCTGATGGTAAATGTTGGTGTGTGTGTGAATAATGTTGGTTTGTGATGGTAAATGTTGGTGTGTGTGAAATGGTAAATGATGGTGTGTGATGGTGAATGTTGGGTGTGAGTATGATGGTTAATGTTGGCTGTCTAATAGTAAATGTTAGTGTTTAATGGTCAATGTTGGTTGTGTAATACTAAATGTTATTGTGTAATGGCGAATGTTTGGTGTTTGTGATGGTAAATGTTAGTGTGTGATGGTGAATGTTGGTGTGTGTAATGCTGAATGTTGGTATGTGTGTGATAGTGAATGTTGGGGTGTGTGATGGTGAATGTTGGTGTGTGTAATAGTGAATGTTGGTGTGTGATGTTGAATGTTGGTGTGTGTGATGGTAAATGATATTGTGCAATGGTGAATTTTGTTGTGTGTGTGATGGTGAATGTTGGTGGTGTGTCTGATGGTAAATGATGGGTGTGTCTGATAGTAAAATGTAGGTGTGTGTGATAGTGAATGTTTTGGTGTGTGTGTGTGATGCTGCATGTTGGTTGTGTACTAGTAAATGTTAATGTGTGATGGTGAATGTTGGTGTTTGTGATGGTAAATGTTGGTGTATGTGTAATGATTAATGTTAGCGTGTGATGGTAAATATTGGTGTGTAATGCTGAATGTTTGGTGTGTGTGAAGGTAAATGTTGGTGTGTGATAGTGAAGGTTGGTCTGTTTGATGGTGAATGGTAATGTGTGTGATGTTGAATCTTTGTATGTGTGTGATAGTGAATGTTGGTGTTTCTATGATGGTAAATGTTGGTGCGTGAAGGTGAATATTGGTGTGTTTAATGGGGAATGTTGGTGTGTGTGATGGGGAATGTCAGAGTGTGTGATGGTGAATGTTGGTGTGTTTCATGGTTAAATGTTGGTGTGTGTGATGTTGAATGGTATTGTGCGATGGTGAATGTTTTGTGTGTGTGATGGTCATGTTGGTATGTGTGTGATGGTGAATGTTGGTGTGTGATGGTAAATGATGGTGTGTGATATTGAATGTTGGTGAATTTTGGTGTGTGTGATAGTAATGTTGGTGTGTGTTTGATGGTGAATGTTAGTGTGTGTGATGGTGAATGTTGGCATGTGTGATGAATGTTGGTGTGTGTGTGTGATGGTTGCATGTGTTGTGTGTGTGTGATGGTGAATGTTGGTGTGTGTGATGGTGAATGTTGGTGTGTCTGTGATGCTGAATTTTGGTATGTGAAGGTGAATATTGGTGTGTTTGATGGTGAATATTGGTTTGTGTGATGGTGAATGTTGGTGGTGTCTTTGATAGTGAATCTTGGTGTTTGTGAAGGTGAATATTGGTTTGTGTTATGGTGAATGTTGTTGTGTCAGTGATGGTGAATGCCATAGTGTGTGTGTGTGATGGTGAATGTTGGTGTATGTGTGATGGTGAATGTCGGTGTGTGATGGTGAATGTTGGTGGTGAGTGTGTGTGATGGTGATGTGTGATGTTGGTTGGTGTGGTGTGATGGTGAATGTTGGTGTGTTTGATGGTGAATGGTATTGTGCGATGGTGAATGTTGGTGTGTGTGATGGTGAATGTTGGTGTGTGTAGGTTATGTTGATGTCTGAAGGTGAATGATGGGTGTTTGTGTGATGGTAAATGTTGGCGTGTGTGATGGTGAATGGTGGTGTGTGTGTGGTGATGGTGAATGTTGGTGTGTCTTTGATGGTGAATGTTGGTGTGTCTGTAATGCTGAATTTTGGTATGTGAAGGTGAATATTGGTGTGTTTGATGGTGAATATTGGTTTGTGTGATGGTGAATGTTGTTTGTGTCTGTGATGGTGAATGCCATAAGTGTGTGATGGTGAATGTTGGTGTATGTGTGATGGTGAATATCAGAGTGTGTGATGGTGAATGTTGGTGTGTTTATGGTGAATGTGGTGTGTGTGTGGTGAATGTTGTGTTGTGGTGATGGTGAATGTCAGTGTGTGTGATGGTGAATGTTGGTGTGTTTGATGGTGAATGGTGGTGTGTGGTGCTGGTGGAACGGTATTGTGCGATGGTGAATGTTGGTGTGTGTAATGCTGAATGTTGGTGTGTGATGGTGAATGTTGGTGTGTGCAGGTTAATGTTGATGTCTGAAGGTGAATGATGGTGTTTGTGTGATGGTGAATGTTGGTGTGTGTGTGATGGTGAATGTCAGAGTATGTGAACTCTGATGTTCCAGACAGTGTAGCAGTAAGACGTAAACACACTCAGCATCGACCTTCTACTTCACATGAAGTACTTTCACCAGCACTCAGGCACACACACACACACTCACACAGATGTATCAGATATATGAATTGATTTTTTTCCCATCAACTGTAGTGATCTAATATTAGTCATGCATCTACAAACATGCACAACTAACAAAATTCAACAGGGTGCATAAAACACATGAAAGGAATCAACAGGGTGTATGATCATAAATGTTGGTGTATGTGATGGTAAATATTGGTGTGTGTGTGTGTGATAAAAGCGTTGGTGTGTGTGTGATGGTGTGGTGAATGTCGGTGTGTGATGAAGAAGGCAGATGTGTAATTGTGAATGTTGGTGTGTGTGATAGTGAATGTTGGTGTGTGTGATAGTGAATGTTGGTGTGTGATGGTGAATGATGATGTGTGTGTGTGGAAGTAAATGTTTGGTTTGTGTGTGATGGTGAATGTTGGCATGTGTGTGATAAATGATGTGTTTAATGGTGAATGTTAATGTGTGTGAGGGTGAATGTGTGTGTGTGTTATTGTGAATGATGGTGTGTTTGATGGTAAATGTTGGTGAGTGTGATGGTGATTGTTGGAAGAATGTTAGTGTGTGAGATGGTGAATGTTGGTGCGTGTGATGCTGACTGTTGGTATGTATGAAGGTGAATGTTGGTCTCTGGTGGTAAATGTTGGTGTGTGATGAAGAAGGCGGATGTGTGATGGTGATGGTGAATGATGGTGTGTTTGATGGTAAATGTTGGTGTGTGTGATAGTGAATGTTGATGAATGTTAGGTGTGATGGTGAATGTGGGTGAGTGTGATGGTGAATGTTGGTTGTGTAATGGTGAGTTATTGTGTAACGTTTAATTTGGTGTGTGTGAAAGTGAATGTTGGGTGTGGTGTTTGTGGATGTTTTGTGTGTGTGATAGTGAATGTTGGTGTGTGAAGCTGAATGTTGGTGTGTGTGAGATGGTAAATGTTGGTGTGTGTGATGTTAAATGCTGGTTTGTGATGGTGAGTTTTTGTGTTTGGGATGGTTAATGTTGGTGTGTGTAACGTGAATGTTCATGTGTGATCAT